>JARACY010003396.1:0-33564 GCA_029255725.1 Scrobipalpa atriplicella
AAAGGCTCCAATATATCTGAGAAACGATGTGCTTCACCGAGATCTCGAGTGGGACGAACATCGACCAGTTCACTTGCACGACTTGCCAAGGGATGTTGAGCATGGTTTTCAGTTTGCTATCTTGCCGCAGTTTGGCTTGGGCTGCCTTGACTTGTCCCACCACGTTCTTGTTTGTTCATGGTGAAGTTCCTGTCTATGGTTATACCGAGATGTTTGACAGAGCTTTTGAACTCCTGTCCATGGAGGCGAAGTGGGAGTGGTAAGTGGCATCTACCTGTGATTAGAGCCTGTGTCTTGGCAACGTTTGCTTTCAGGCGCCAATGGCTCAACCAGTCTGGGAGCGCGTCGACCGTCGGCTGCATTTTTTTGGCTGCATGCTGTGGTTTGTAGGACGTTGAGATGAAGGCCGCATCGTCAGCGAATAGAGCCAATTGAACGTCACCCACTCTGGGTACGTCGTCCGTGTAGATGGAATAACACGCCGGGGAGAGACAGCCAGCTCCCTTGAGGGACTCCCGCTTCGATGGGGTGTTAAGTGGATCTGGCACCTTCGACGGCCACGTGGAAGTTTCTGCCTCTGAGGAATGACTCGATGGTCTTGACGATCCTTCTGGGTGTTGAGGTTTTCGACAGTTTGTAGACGAGCCCGTCGTGCCACACCCTGTCGAACGCCTTTTCCATGTAAATTATTACGATAACCGAGTATTCCATCTTGTTCATCCTCGTAGCCATGTCATGGTTCACTCTAGCAGGTTAGAGTTCTTGCCTGGCTTCGGAAGCACAATGATTTTTGCGCTTTTCCATGGTGTGTGGAAGTGACCAGTTCTGAGGATCCTGTTGAAGACTTGGATGATTGCTTAAACGGTCTTCTTGGTTAGATTTCCCCCAACTCATGTTTGATTCAGTTGGTGAGGTGGTTGAGATGGTTCTTTAATGGAGGGAATCTGGCCTGTTGCCAGAACTTTCTGGTGTGCTTCTTTTCCTCTAGCAGGTCTCGCAAGTGTTGTGGGAGTAGTTGCATTTTGTTCTTGGCTTGTACCATTCTTGAGCTTTCTCCAACCGCCATTTCGTGGTGATTTTAGTGGTAGCTTGGTTGATTTCTCCAGGGGTCGATACGGGATGGTCCTGTTGGATGGTTTCCAATTAACGATAATAATTGCCGAAATTGCGACTATGCCCTGAAGGGATTTTCCGTTTACTTATTATAACCTAAAAGATTTCAGGATAAGATTTGCAGTTCGCATTTAAGTTTTTGAAGTAAACAAACTGTTATAATATCATTAAAAGTAATCAAAAAGGATATTAAACTCATGCTGATGGTGGTAATCTTTCACTTTTTCCTCAAAATAATAACAAGGTCACTCGAGTGGCACAATATGTCACGTTTGGTGGCATCGAAAATTTCAAAAATTAATTCTGTTGAAACCTGTGGTTAGATATGAGTATTTTTTTGTAATTAAACTTCTATTGATCTCTTGATTATTCTCCAATATAAAAAAATGTCAAAAACGCACAAAAAAAATTCGCCACTAAAGTGACCCGAAGAATCATTTCTGAAGAACGACCCAACTAGACTTTTTACGCTGCTCTGCCTACCCCGTCGAAAGATAATTCTTGTCATTTTGAACGATTGTATTTTATAGTAACGTATATAAAACAATAACATTCATGTTCAAAATATTTCTTTTGTATTATGTCTTTATTACATCGTATCCTAGTACGAACCGCCTCTGAACTACCTAGCCACACTTTGTCCAATATTCAGGATGAGAATGTCATTGTTCTTTGACATATGGATTCATATAATAAGACATACGTCAAAATATTTAAAGTTCGTATTTTTACTGTCCAATGATATTTAAATAATTTAAAGCGTACGAATGCGACGACTGTTTAAAAACACTTTGTTAACTAGTATACGATTAAAATCAAACACAAAAAATGCTAATCAAAGGGCGAGTGTGTTGTAAAGTAGCACTTTCCATATCTGTATGCAGACAGGGCAGGGCCGCCGCCAGTGAGTTAGGCAGGAAGCAGATGTAAGCTTAAAAAATCTTTTTAACTTAGCAGTATTTGTGTTTCTTCAGAAAAAGAAAATCAACGTAAGTACTTGCTTGATACTGTAAAAGACGATAATATGATAGGACAAATAAATAGGACACAATGGTAGCAATTCGTTGTTGCAAGAAACACGAATTAACTAATATAAGTCTACACCTGTCATTTTCTATTATCATGAGAGAACAGAAAGGACAGCAATAATTTTAGACAAGATTTAGTCGTGCCCTCAACGAATCGATAGCAATATCTAACGATTGTGTATGTACCGTGACCGGGCTTGGTGAAGTGTATTTAAAATGTAAAAAGTAGAGAGCATTTGAAGAAAATTGACATGCACAGGTAGGATTTACAAAATGAGTTACATAAATAGTTAGATTGGAATCTCAACCCTGCATATACCAGTATACGACTATTGTTTTAAATCTAAGTTGAACTGTACTTATCATTTTAGTAGGTACAATAAATGATATAATAATAAACGTTTTTACCTCTTAGCCCCGAATCCATCCCTGCTTGGCTAGCGGTGAACGAGCGGTGCGTGTGCATCCACGCCGCGTCGCACGCGCCTAATAATTACTTGCAAAGGTCGCGCGCGCACATTGCGCCGCCGCCGCCGCCTGCGACTTGCGCCCGCGCACCGCACCGCCCCAGGCTCCTCGTCACTGTCAACGCATGAATTCTAATAAAGACAAGAAACGTTTCAGCTTAAATTCGTAATGAGAATAAAATCTTATTGACTGACGCGGCCCTGGCGGTTTCAGCTTCTGTTGTTTATACGGGACAGATTACGAATTATGGCATTTTTTAACACTTTTTTAACTACAAGACAAAGAACAGCTGTTTTTTGTATTTTGTTTATGTTTTGTATTGGCAAAAATGATCTGTCAAGATAATTTCTGATGGACAAAATTTGTCTACCTAGTTATCTATTTTCTATTTATAATGTGAAAAAAAATAGACTCCAATCACTATAAGTATGAAATTAATCCAATCTACAATGTTTTATAACGTAAAACAGAATGACATTTTATATTACAAGATAGGCAAGCAGTACCTACCAAACAACTTAATTTAATTAAAGTGGAAAATAGAATAAGTGTATTTTTTTTTTTCATTTTGTCCAAGGAGCCGTTGTTTGGTCATTAATAATCAATCCACTGTACATTTTTATTTCTTGGACACGATTAATGATGATGGATTACAAACCTCTCACATGTCAGTGTATCAGATGTTACCGTTTTAATGCTTTTTCCATTATATAATTTGTTAACGTAGGTGGTAACTTATTTATAACTAGGTAAAGATGTTCAAGTAATATTTTTGATAAGTAGTTCGTTATTGTAAGTCTTAGTATTCCAATTATCATTAGGATAGAATATAACAAAACAAAAATTTGACTCAATCTCACGTTATTATTATTTTGTAAAATTATGGTGTGGATAACCGTAGTACTGTTACTGAAAAAAAGTTAAATGTTTCATCTTGTTTATGAATCCCAAAACATGGTAAGTAACAATAAGTAACGAACGAAGTTGATTATAACTGTTTCTAAAATCATCATAATCAACTTTGAAGTCTAAATTTACTTCAGAAAAATATATAGACAAAATGTTTTTGTGTCTATCTGTACCAGCGATCATTATTTCCCAAGTAACAAAAAGTAGTCGAATAAGAGGCCATAGAACGTAACAGCACACACCATTTCTGGTCCAACAAGACCCCGATACAAGCTCCGTTTGTTCGAGGGTGGCGCAGTTATAGCTCAATTCAGCGTAATAACAATTTAATAGCAGCGTTACACATGACAAATAAGTCCAATAATGCTTATGTAAGAGTGTCTCAAAACTCCAAATGGTCCTTTTTCGGTCACCATTGGACCGTTTATTGTACTTGTTCAACTAATACAAGCGTTTTCGGTGCCTTAATTGCACATCATTCATTCACCATTCATTCTTTTCATGTGAAAAAGTGCCGTGTAGTTAAAATTATTAAATTAATTTAACAAATTAATACAAGGATCTTGAAGTGAGTAAGATTTCATTTTGTTATTATAATATACGTATAACAGGATAGAAATGATGTGCGGTCGCAGTTTTATTGATATACTGGGGTCATGTTTACCACAAGTTTTAAGTGCCCCCCTCGAATTATTGATCTTTCGCTAAAATATTTATCAATTTATCTGGATTTACGATTCCAAGAGCCGTTATAGGCCTCTCATCACTGTCACTGTCATCTTAGATTTGGAATGAAATTGGGGTTCCGCAAGACAAATACTACACCATGATTTGATTTGGCTATGATTCTGAACAGAAATGGTTTAAAGACAACAATAGAAGTTTAGAATATTGAGTTTAGTCTGTGGTTTAGTCAACATCTTGGTTTTTTTCCAGTGGAATATTACGAAAAATGGTCGTCATTATGGAAATTCACTTTCTTACAAAATGGTGGAATTTAGCTCTAAAAGTGAGATTAAAAATCTCCTTTTGGACTTAATGATCCTGTATAAGCAATACTAATTACTTTTACAGGCCAATTTAATATTATAAACGAGATAGATACTCTCTTACAGTACTAACATGTGTTATAAGAGGAACTAATAACGTCATTATATCCTAATTTGGCTCTTAAACAGTGTCGGACATTTATATACATCTGAAGACGATTATAGTATAGATTAATCAAATAAGCAGAACCTGAAACGCGGTTATAGTACAAAATCACTCTATAAGCATATTTGACCAAAAAGAACTATAAAAAAGCGTCATAAACGTTTACAACGCCATTTTATACCACCGTTATAGAGTGTAGCTATAGTAAGTTCTAGGACAGCTAATAAAGAGCAATATTGTTCTATAAAACTGTTCACCGATGCTTCTATTCGTCTTATTTGTGTTCTAATGGCTCCAAAACAAACCGTTATTGTCATTTCGTTTTAGCAGTGTTGAAAACTCAACTATGGGGTTATATTGTGGTATTATGGAGATTCTGATCTTTGCTATAGTTTTAGTACATTAGTGGTCACAACAGGACTACTATAGAGTGATTTTGTACTATAACCGCGTTTCAGGTTCTGCTTATTTGATTAATCTATACTATAATCGTCTTCAGATGTATATAAATGTCCGACACTGTTTAAGAGCCAAATTAGGATATAATGACGTTATTAGTTCCTCTTATAACACATGTTAGTACTGTAAGAGAGTATCTATCTCGTTTATAATATTAAATTGGCCTGTAAAAGTAATTAGTATTGCTTATACAGGATCATTAAGTCCAAAAGGAGATTTTTAATCTCACTTTTAGAGCTAAATTCCACCATTTTGTAAGAAAGTGAATTTCCATAATGACGACCATTTTTCGTAATATTCCACTGGAAAAAAACCAAGATGTTGACTAAACCACAGACTAAACTCAATATTCTAAACTTCTATTGTTGTCTTTAAACCATTTCTGTTCAGAATCATAGCCAAATCAAATCATGGTGTAGTATTTGTCTTGCGGAACCCCAATTTCATTCCAAATCTAAGATGACAGTGACAGTGATGAGAGGCCTATAACGGCTCTTGGAATCGTAAATCCAGATAAATTGATAAATATTTTAGCGAAAGATCAATAATTCGAGGGGGGCACTTAAAACTTGTGGTAAACATGACCCCAGTATATCAATAAAACTGCGACCGCACATCATTTCTATCCTGTTATACGTATATTATAATAACAAAATGAAATCTTACTCACTTCAAGATCCTTGTATTAATTTGTTAAATTAATTTAATAATTTTAACTACACGGCACTTTTTCACATGAAAAGAATGAATGGTGAATGAATGATGTGCAATTAAGGCACCGAAAACGCTTGTATTAGTTGAACAAGTACAATAAACGGTCCAATGGTGACCGAAAAAGGACCATTTGGAGTTTTGAGACACTCTTACATAAGCATTATTGGACTTATTTGTCATGTGTAACGCTGCTATTAAATTGTTATTACGCTGAATTGAGCTATAACTGCGCCACCCTCGAACAAACGGAGCTTGTATCGGGGTCTTGTTGGACCAGAAATGGTGTGTGCTGTTACGTTCTATGGCCTCTTATTCGACTACTTTTTGTTACTTGGGAAATAATGATCGCTGGTACAGATAGACACAAAAACATTTTGTCTATATATTTTTCTGAAGTAAATTTAGACTTCAAAGTTGATTATGATGATTTTAGAAACAGTTATAATCAACTTCGTTCGTTACTTATTGTTACTTACCATGTTTTGGGATTCATAAACAAGATGAAACATTTAACTTTTTTTCAGTAACAGTACTACGGTTATCCACACCATAATTTTACAAAATAATAATAACGTGAGATTGAGTCAAATTTTTGTTTTGTTATATTCTATCCTAATGATAATTGGAATACTAAGACTTACAATAACGAACTACTTATCAAAAATATTACTTGAACATCTTTACCTAGTTATAAATAAGTTACCACCTACGTTAACAAATTATATAATGGAAAAAGCATTAAAACGGTAACATCTGATACACTGACATGTGAGAGGTTTGTAATCCATCATCATTAATCGTGTCCAAGAAATAAAAATGTACAGTGGATTGATTATTAATGACCAAACAACGGCTCCTTGGACAAAATGAAAAAAAAAATACACTTATTCTATTTTCCACTTTAATTAAATTAAGTTGTTTGGTAGGTACTGCTTGCCTATCTTGTAATATAAAATGTCATTCTGTTTTACGTTATAAAACATTGTAGATTGGATTAATTTCATACTTATAGTGATTGGAGTCTATTTTTTTTCACATTATAAATAGAAAATAGATAACTAGGTAGACAAATTTTGTCCATCAGAAATTATCTTGACAGATCATTTTTGCCAATACAAAACATAAACAAAATACAAAAAACAGCTGTTCTTTGTCTTGTAGTTAAAAAAGTGTTAAAAAATGCCATAATTCGTAATCTGTCCCGTATAAACAACAGAAGCTGAAACCGCCAGGGCCGCGTCAGTCAATAAGATTTTATTCTCATTACGAATTTAAGCTGAAACGTTTCTTGTCTTTATTAGAATTCATGCGTTGACAGTGACGAGGAGCCTGGGGCGGTGCGGTGCGCGGGCGCAAGTCGCAGGCGGCGGCGGCGGCGCAATGTGCGCGCGCGACCTTTGCAAGTAATTATTAGGCGCGTGCGACGCGGCGTGGATGCACACGCACCGCTCGTTCACCGCTAGCCAAGCAGGGATGGATTCGGGGCTAAGAGGTAAAAACGTTTATTATTATATCATTTATTGTACCTACTAAAATGATAAGTACAGTTCAACTTAGATTTAAAACAATAGTCGTATACTGGTATATGCAGGGTTGAGATTCCAATCTAACTATTTATGTAACTCATTTTGTAAATCCTACCTGTGCATGTCAATTTTCTTCAAATGCTCTCTACTTTTTACATTTTAAATACACTTCACCAAGCCCGGTCACGGTACATACACAATCGTTAGATATTGCTATCGATTCGTTGAGGGCACGACTAAATCTTGTCTAAAATTATTGCTGTCCTTTCTGTTCTCTCATGATAATAGAAAATGACAGGTGTAGACTTATATTAGTTAATTCGTGTTTCTTGCAACAACGAATTGCTACCATTGTGTCCTATTTATTTGTCCTATCATATTATCGTCTTTTACAGTATCAAGCAAGTACTTACGTTGATTTTCTTTTTCTGAAGAAACACAAATACTGCTAAGTTAAAAAGATTTTTTAAGCTTACATCTGCTTCCTGCCTAACTCACTGGCGGCGGCCCTGCCCTGTCTGCATACAGATATGGAAAGTGCTACTTTACAACACACTCGCCCTTTGATTAGCATTTTTTGTGTTTGATTTTAATCGTATACTAGTTAACAAAGTGTTTTTAAACAGTCGTCGCATTCGTACGCTTTAAATTATTTAAATATCATTGGACAGTAAAAATACGAACTTTAAATATTTTGACGTATGTCTTATTATATGAATCCATATGTCAAAGAACAATGACATTCTCATCCTGAATATTGGACAAAGTGTGGCTAGGTAGTTCAGAGGCGGTTCGTACTAGGATACGATGTAATAAAGACATAATACAAAAGAAATATTTTGAACATGAATGTTATTGTTTTATATACGTTACTATAAAATACAATCGTTCAAAAATGACAAGAATTATCTTTCGACGGGGTAGGCAGAGCAGCGTAAAAAGTCTAGTTGGGTCGTTCTTCAGAAATGATTCTTCGGGTCACTTTAGTGGCGAATTTTTTTTGTGCGTTTTTGACATTTTTTTATATTGGAGAATAATCAAGAGATCAATAGAAGTTTAATTACAAAAAAATACTCATATCTAACCACAGGTTTCAACAGAATTAATTTTTGAAATTTTCGATGCCACCAAACGTGACATATTGTGCCACTCGAGTGACCTTGTTATTATTTTGAGGAAAAAGTGAAAGATTACCACCATCAGCATGAGTTTAATATCCTTTTTGATTACTTTTAATGATATTATAACAGTTTGTTTACTTCAAAAACTTAAATGCGAACTGCAAATCTTATCCTGAAATCTTTTAGGTTATAATAAGTAAACGGAAAATCCCTTCAGGGCATAGTCGCAATTTCGGCAATTATTATCGTTAATTGGAAACCATCCAACAGGACCATCCCGTATCGACCCCTGGAGAAATCAACCAAGCTACCACTAAAATCACCACGAAATGGCGGTTGGAGAAAGCTCAAGAATGGTACAAGCCAAGAACAAAATGCAACTACTCCCACAACACTTGCGAGACCTGCTAGAGGAAAAGAAGCACACCAGAAAGTTCTGGCAACAGGCCAGATTCCCTCCATTAAAGAACCATCTCAACCACCTCACCAACTGAATCAAACATGAGTTGGGGGAAATCTAACCAAGAAGACCGTTTAAGCAATCATCCAAGTCTTCAACAGGATCCTCAGAACTGGTCACTTCCACACACCATGGAAAAGCGCAAAAATCATTGTGCTTCCGAAGCCAGGCAAGAACTCTAACCTGCTAGAGTGAACCATGACATGGCTACGAGGATGAACAAGATGGAATACTCGGTTATCGTAATAATTTACATGGAAAAGGCGTTCGACAGGGTGTGGCACGACGGGCTCGTCTACAAACTGTCGAAAACCTCAACACCCAGAAGGATCGTCAAGACCATCGAGTCATTCCTCAGAGGCAGAAACTTCCACGTGGCCGTCGAAGGTGCCAGATCCACTTAACACCCCATCGAAGCGGGAGTCCCTCAAGGGAGCTGGCTGTCTCTCCCCGGCGTGTTATTCCATCTACACGGACGACGTACCCAGAGTGGGTGACGTTCAATTGGCTCTATTCGCTGACGATGCGGCCTTCATCTCAACGTCCTACAAACCACAGCATGCAGCCAAAAAAATGCAGCCGACGGTCGACGCGCTCCCAGACTGGTTGAGCCATTGGCGCCTGAAAGCAAACGTTGCCAAGACACAGGCTCTAATCACAGGTAGATGCCACTTACCACTCCCACTTCGCCTCCATGGACAGGAGTTCAAAAGCTCTGTCAAACATCTCGGTATAACCATAGACAGGAACTTCACCATGAACAAACAAGAACGTGGTGGGACAAGTCAAGGCAGCCCAAGCCAAACTGCGGCAAGATAGCAAACTGAAAACCATGCTCAACATCTACAAAACGTACTTACGCGCAAGGCTGACGTACGCGGCGCCCGCTTTGTACGCTCTCTCGTGCAACTCGTTGAGAAAGAACCTGAGAGCCCAGGAAAACTTAACTGTCCGATCGGCAATAAAGGCTCCAATATATATGAGAAACGATGTGCTTCACCGAGATCTCGAGTGGGAGAACATCGACCAGTTCATTGCACGACTTGCCAAGGGGATGTTCCAGAGAGCTGAGGAATCCTCATTCGAACACCTGAAGAACATAGCCCCATATCACGCACACCCCCCGGACGCGGAACCTCAGGCCCTGCAGAGAGGCAAGACAACTAGACGCCTACCCAGATATTCGATCCCTACAGAAGACAACCACCTGCTCCT
Source organism: Scrobipalpa atriplicella (assembly GCA_029255725.1). Classification (NCBI taxonomy): domain Eukaryota; kingdom Metazoa; phylum Arthropoda; class Insecta; order Lepidoptera; family Gelechiidae; genus Scrobipalpa; species Scrobipalpa atriplicella. The sequence goes on from JARACY010003396.1 coordinate 10,169, forward strand.
CCACCTGCTCGCTGGTCGTTCACCGGGCCTCCCCCATGGGGTCTCACCCGGTGGGCTTGACCGCGGAGGGTTGCTAAAGAAGAACCCAGGGACCGGCCTGTAGTTGCAGGCCGTGTGGATTGCCTCTCCAGGGAGCCTGAGTATGTCCGAAAGAGATTTCCGCCGAGGAAAAAGTTCCGGGGCGAAGGATCATCAGTCAGCTGTCTGCCAAGACAAAAATGTTCTCCTTAAAACGAAAAGTCATAATAAACGAGCTATTATACAAGATTATCACTATACGCTTCATAAATAATGTTTTACATTAATTACTTTACAATAAGAACGTGGTATTCATATGAATTTTGTTTAAGTAATAAGATAGTCACTTGAGTGGTGTGAAATGTCGCTTTGGTGGACAAAATGCCACCCAAATCACGCCACCCATGTGACCGAATTTAGGGTATTTTCGCAATTTCTCTCTAAACTATGCAATAAATTCCTTTTTTTTTAATTAATCTAAAATCTCGGTTATATTTACGAGTTAATAATAGTAATAACAGATTCAAAGTGTTACTCTATCATACATTACACATGTCCACTTGAGTGATCTGCGTAGGTAGAAAAATGTTGTTTTCGAAAATTAAGCACCTTCTATTTTTTTTCGGGAACTGCGATGAGTCACCAGTCCTCTTTCCTCAGATGCCATGTCAGGACTGGCAAATGGCGGGAGTGTTTTCCTGGTCATAGTTAGCTTCGTTGAGGCGTAAGAGTAGTTTCAAACCGCGCGCTCAGAAGTCTCGAAAACGTGTGACCGACACAAAGTGCTTGTTTTGTGAATGTTGGTGTTTAAATATGTGTGTAGTTTATTATTTTAAATAAATCTGTGGTTTTCGAGGATCATTTTCATGGGTAAAAAGTACGACATAGTCCAGGTAAATAAATTGCTATAAGCTTTTCAATTTCGGAAGAGCAGAGTGTGACACGCGAAGAACGCTAGTTTTGACCCCGATTTCAGGTTTCTAACTAAGGTTTTGTTTAACGTATTTTGTAATATTATGTTGAAATTAGGAATTCTAGGTAGTCAATTAAACAAACAAACATATAAAAAAGAGTTTTAAGCTGTGCGTTTTATATCATTAGAGTATTAAGCGTGTGACCGCAAATTTCGACCTCTCAAAGAATGACCCAGTTAACAATCTATGACGGAAGTAACTGTTAATAAAAGTTCAAAAAAGGTAATAATGCGACTGTTCAATTCTAATGCTTGTATTTATAAAAGTCACTCAAATTTGATACTAGTTTTATGTAGAGTTTTAAGTCGCCTGTCTTACTCAGTCTAATTTTTAGTTCCTACTTAGGTACGCTATCACGACTCAGACTTCAGCCGAGTCGCTACTAATTTATAAACATTATAATTCAAATTTAGAACGCGGGCGCGCACTCGGGATGTGTCGCTAGTCACGTATTAAGTGCGTATCAGCCATGTGTTTTGCGCCATTTATACAGGATGTTAAAATCAATTATACGGGGTGTATAGGGAAGTTATACAGAGTGTTAAAAATAATTATACGGGGTGTATGGGGAAGTTATACAGGGTGTTAAAATCAACTATACGGGGTGTATGGGGAAGTTATACAGTGTGTCAAAATCAACTTTACTCTGTGTATGGGGAAGTTATACAGGGTGTTAAAATCAACTTTACAGGGTGTATAGAGAAGTTATACAGGGTGTCAAAATCAATTTTAACACCATGTATAACTTCTCTATACACCATGTAAAGTTGATTTTAACACCCTGTATAACTTCCCATACACCCCGTAGAGTTGATTTTAACACCCTGTATAACTTCCCCAGTCAATCAAGTGATTCAGCCTACATTGTCCTAGCCAAACTAAGGAAAATCTGGTGAAAGCAGCCTTGATGACACTGGCAGATTTGCCAGTTGCAATAGCCAAATAAGTTAAAAGAAGAAGAAAAGACTGACTCACGATTATGAACTGGAATTAGCTGATACGTACCTGATTTGAGTGCGGTTGCGTTTATAAATTAACAAGCTACTCAAGTTCTGAGTAAAAGTTTAATTTAAACTTGCTTGATCGACTCCCAAGTGCGGTTCTGAGTCTCGACTATGATTGCGGCCCAAATCTTCTAATCACACTTAAAATAAACGCTCACCCTCATGAGAATTTTAAATTCTGTGGTATAAAATTTAAATTTTAAATAAGAAGAGTGATGGTTACAAAGATCACAATGTATTACCATATCAATGAAAAGAAAATACTTACATACATATAAACTGTTATAGCAAAGATAATTGTTCTGGCTTACAAGTTTAAACTTACTTTTTTATAGAAAAATATTGAAAACAATAGGTATATAATATAGTCATAGAGCTTTGACAGCTTGTTTTAATCATCATAGTTAAACAGTATAACTAAAATTATTTTGAAATTTAAAGTAATTAATAAAAACTTTGAACAAAGTTTGAACCAATTCAGCCAATTAAAATTCAAATATGGAAACTGTGGCCATTTCATTCGAACGTGCACCAGAACTTTGAGGTTTACGGCACACCTTCGTGCTGTATTGTATGTTTGTTATTCGAAATAGTATCCACAGCTATGTCCAATATGAATAGTGCTGTGGCCAACCACAATTCTAAGCACGCAGCCGCTCTATCGCAGATTATTACACGTAAGTAGCTTATGTCTAGACATTTCATTCAAAACATACCTACATAAAAAGAAGTCGCTCTCTGCGTTCATTTTAGTCAAGATTTATGACTTGAAACCGTCAGAAATCTTTTGCAATATCCAAACCAAAAATTAATAAAAAAGATTTTTTACTGAATCTTCTTTCCTTATTTTCTCTTACAGGCTTTCTACCACAATAAGTTCGTTACTACGGTACCACATGGGCAATACCATTTACCAATTACTAATACCAATTACAAGTAGTTATACTTATTTGGCGCTTTTCCACTAGACGTCACGTCAACGGCAACGGCGACGGCACGGCGACAATCACGTGAAAATATCTATGGGAATCGATGACATGCGGTGACGACGGTGCCGTGCCGGCAAGTGGAAAAGCGTGTCATATAATTTCATTGATTTTCATACATTATCTCACCTACGATATCGTCGACGGTACCGTGCCGTCGCCGTTGCCGTTGACGTGCCGTCTAGTGGAAAAGCGCCCATTCGGTAATAAAAAAATATACCTATAAGAAAAGCCCGATATGCACAACACCGTAAAGCTTTTACTTACATTATTTTCACATTATTAATTCCGCGAGTCCAGCTCATGTAATTTTAATGACGTCCGTGGAATTGGTTCCCACGCCACGTTCCATGGCACGCAAGTAATTTTCAATGTAACGCCCCAACTGCTGCAGAATATCAATGGAAAATGTAATTCGGTACGAGACGGTAACCTATTTTTTTTTTGAATATTTTATGGCTTGGATGCAAGTCCTTTAAGCCAAGTCTTAATTTTGGTCGCTAACCTTATAACTCTAACTTTGACTAGGAGTTATAGTAGTTATACATTCTATTCATTGATTTATTTTACCTGAAAAAATTAAGTCTCACGGAAAGCCTACTCAAATTCATCTGACTACTATATACGACTGTAAACAATGTGATAATGGTGACGGAATAGACTTAATAGAATAAGTACAGAACAAAAAAGGTTTCACTAGAAAATTAACATAATAAAGATAGAAGACTAATAAACATCAAACTCACCAAAACATTCTTACGCATTTAGAGTACGCCATTAGAATGAGATTAGATGGGACTTTATAGAACGTAAAACTTTCCAAAATAAAACGGTTTATCCAAGCAGTAACGAAACTTCAAACAAAGTTACCAACTACGCCCCGGTTTTGGGGAATTTCACCAAGTTCTTTGAGAGTTGACTAACGCTGTAAACTTTAACCTTTATCCGGGGTCTACAGCGATTTCTTAATCTATCATAACAACGAAAGTAATTAACCAAAAATATTATGATTTTCCATACTAATACACATTTTTACCAAGGGAAAATAGATTTCCATCGTGAAAATCTAACACCATTTAACTTTACATATATACTCGTACTACCTACCTGTTTGTATACACAGACAAGGGATTAGGTACACAAGGCCGTTGAAACGGATGAAGTTTTCTCTGAAAATAATTTATGGATTTTCATGAAATTTGGTATACCAAGAAAGTCCATAAATTATTTTAAGAAGAAAACTTCATCCGTTTCGAGCAGCCCTATATACCTTTCTCCTAGTCATACTGTAATAATATAAATAGTCGAAACCTTTTTATTAAAATCCAGATAAATTATTATTAATATTGATTTCAATATGCTTGCTCATTCTCACGAAACGTTGGAGCTATGAAATTAAGTTTGGAAACTACATTTAAGTTGGGTAACTTATGGGCGGAAGTACTCATAAGTAACAAACTGGCTTATAAGTGTCTACAGCTAATGTTCTTGGGATGAAGCCAAGTTTAAACAAAATATGATGCTTCTTAAAAGGCGGACGAAATATGAAGAATTGAAATTAAGTTTTTGTCTGGGTTAATCCAGGAAAAGGGCAGAAACAGTCCCAGTGAATATACCTATCATGAATTGCGCTCACCAAACCACCTGCCATGCTTAGGCTCGTATTTATGAAGCGATCTCAAGGTTGAGGGCAATATTAAGTACGGATTTGACAAGCCGTTTTGTACTGAAATGTCATTTCTGATACGAACTCAAACGCGTTGTCACTATCAAGAGATGAATTTAAATACGAGCCTAGTGTGTATGGCAAAAACCCTTTATTTAAGTAGGTCCGTTCTGAAGTGCATTTTTGTGGCTGTTTGAAGAAAAGTATTCGTTCTAAAGTCAGAGTATTACTATAAACTGACCACAAACCACGCAGTTCTATAGGTAATTATCATCCATCATTCTCCTGCCCTTATCCCTACTATTATATATTCTGTGCTATAGTACTAGCTGTATATGTGGGAGAAAAAAGTGGAGGTTTTTCTCACCCTCATCCCGGGGTTTGTGAAACAGACCGTAAAAACGATTGAGTTGTAACAAAACGTTGGAACATAGTGAATCGGAATTCACTTGAAAGTTCGAATCGAATTCCATGTTTTTTTATCCCGACCCCGACCCTGCAAATAAAACACGAATGGATTATTTTTATATGATTAGCTTCTTTTTGATCCACGTGGAAAATTTGACAAGTCTAAATACTTTATCATACGGGGCAGGCAGGGCATTAACGGCTTAGATAAACCCGTTATCATCACATCTGACAAATTTTACGGGACATGTAATCATGTCCTTAAAAGGGTGTTTGAAATATCTCACACCAGAGTTTATCAGGTCATTTCATTATCTCTAAACTCTCTGCTCTAGGACTCGTAAGAATTTCTTCCTCGTTCAACCTACATCTGATGAATTTTGCAAGTTGTAGTTACGCGTGATCTGAGGGAGCTCATGACGAGGGGTGCTCTAAATATTGATACAGTTACATTAAGCCTGATGGTGAAATGCATTGGCCGCTTTTTTCTGTGTTATAATCATAATAGAAATGATATCACAAAGTTATGACATCAAAATGTGTAGGTACCAACCGTAAATCAGACCCAAGAAATTATGGCTCAAATCAGAATAATACCTACCAATATAACAATTTGTTGATACTAAGGTATTTTTACCAAAACAAAATAATTTTCTCCGGAGTTCATCTGTCTAAAACATCGTGAATCCATCAAGAATACATTCACGAGAAACAAAAGTTTTATTTCTACGTCTGAATTGCATTGCTCCTTGAGTATGCAAAGTGAATGGAACGGAGTCCCCAAAGATTTCCCACTACTTCTACTTATGCGCAGAATACTCTATAATACTATTACTTGTATTGTATATTTTATCCAACAACGGCACGCAGCAAAGAAGGATAATGTTTTTCACGTGTAGGCTAGGCGTGCTGCCGTTACTTTTCAGCACAAAGAGATTTTAAATTGCGAACGTGCGAAGTGCTCAGCGCACTTATAAATGCGTTCACCTTTGATGCTACTCCTATACGTTCACACTATAATCGGTTATTAAAGAAAATTCCTTTATCTTATTAAATTTCCTATACTCTTTGTTGTTGTATTTTTGGTTCCTCTTTATTTCACTATACATAATATTATGGTTATATTTATTTATCATAAAGCTTTTCTTATTTAATTTCTCTACTCTACTTAAAATTTTAAAAGATTGTTTAATCTGGTTAATATTATTTTCAAACTGTAGTAGTGTTTGTGATGACTATTGTTTTGAAGTATGTACACGTACAGACCAATGGGTGTTCAGAGATGAAGCGAGGCTACAACTATCTGGTAAAATTTTGGCGACCTGTGATAATAAGAGGACCTCGTACCAAACTATCGTTCGCCGCGGCCCGGCTGAGTCTGCACATTGGGATCAGTTTCGGAGGTCAGCCGTTGCCACGTCACGTAGTTGTGAAGTACTTAACGGTCGCTCCTAATAAGAAAGTACAATGTGTCGCAACGCAAAATTGGACGGCATCAGAGTTACTTTTGAAACTGGGGTATAGAAACGACGTATGTGCAAGATTCTGTTGCGTAAGGTGGCCGGTAGTAAAGCTACTAAAGTTAGTACGAGTAAGCTAAAGATTCATCAGGATCACCTGCAACTTCATACCGACAAAGTGCTTCCCGGCTGCCTACCTATCCGTGCTGCGAACTATGACCGTGCATAATATTGACATTTAACATTTTTCTGCACCGACAAAATATATATGACCGACCGCAAAACCCTGCCGCTCATTAGACGATACGCATTTTTCCTCAAAATGACGCGGTTCCGTCGTTTCCTTGAGATCACACAACCAGATAAATATTTTTACACACCTCTGCATTATTATATCAACATAATGTATCAAGGAACTTGCGTTTAAAGCAAGAAAATAATCCCAAGGGATATAAAGTTGTATGGAAATCCTTAATAGCCCAAGGGTTATTATGAGATTTGAATTTGGAATGTCATGTGAACTACTAAGAAAATAATTTTCGGAAAAAAAAATATGGCTGTGTGTGTGTATTAAAACTGTTGCCACACTCGCCTTCTGTGCTTCCCGGCGAGTGTAAAAAGGCTGTATGACTAGTTATCTGTATGTGCTCTTTGCGTTGTACTATAAAAAAAATAAACTAAAAAAAAGAAAACGCGGTTTGTTTTTGCAAAAGTTTTTCTTTCATTGATTTTGACTTCCATTTCGTAAATTGTCGAGTGAAATTAATATTTTGACTCCAGAAAGACATTGTGACTAGTATTTTATCGTATTTTGTTATTTATAATTGAATATGTTAAATATGAACAATTCGTTTTTTTTTTGAAAAATACGTAGGTAGTGGATTGTGAACATGAAGTGTAGTTCAGTGAGTGTGAGTTGACTTTCGGATCTGTTGCTTCTGGTATGTTTTCAATATTTATTTATCTATCAATATTATATGATCAGGTATTTTTCTGAGCTTTATTATCTTACGCCTGCCACCGTCTAAGTAATCTGTGCAGTAGGTGTGTAAAATATAGTATGCTCCTCGGGAATAAATGTGTCTTCGCCTTGGGCAGACTTGAATCCCTCGCTACATTCAGGATTCTTGTCATAATTCCCTCGCTTCGCTCAGGAATTAAAGATTTAATTCCCTCGCTGCGCTCGGGAATTAATCCTAGAATCCTTCATTCCGCTCAGGATTCAATATGCTGCCCGTGACGTTAGACACTGCTTTATTCCCGCGTTGCATAATATACTATAAACACAATTCTGTTGGGCGCGGTAGTAAAAAAGATATCTTGTGGCCTTTTAAAATTTAAAATAGGTAAAGTCTAAACCCGGGTAGGCCTGTATTGGTTGCTTTAGGGCTCGTATTTATAAAGCAATCTCAAGAGTGAGAGCAATATTAAGTATGGTTTTGACAGGTCGTTTTGTACTGAAGTGACATTTCTGATACGAACTCAAACTTGCTGTCTCTCTTGAGAGCTGATTATAAATACGGGCCTAGGTTTGTTCCGTGGGGGGACAGATAGCCGCAGGAAAGCTGGTAATTCGAGCTACCGGTGACCAGAGCCTGCATTTTACATGAAGCCCATTGTCCGTCTCCCTGGTAGCACAAAATAGAGCCTTCAGAGATTTATTGAACCCCCGATACAGTGTACGGTACTGTGGCTCATTAATTATACAAGTTAGCGCGCACCCGACCAACTATTTTTGTAAGAGATTTGCTTACGGATTCAAACTTTCGCAATTTAAAACTTATAGACGACGGAACAGATGCTAAATGATCGCGCTACGTAGGGAAGTTAATAGATTTAAATCGTTATAAATGAAAGACCTTTGGAGAACCACCGATGAAGCTGTGTGCGTAGCTGCACACTGGACTAAAGATATATGACATTTGCCGTCGACTCGCAAAGAAGAAGAATTATGTAAAGTATAGGTAAGTACGTATTAGCTTTCCGTCCCCTGCGGATAAAATGGTATTCCGTCGGGATGAAGCATTTTTCCGCGACAAAATAGTAGTTGATATCCTACTTCAGTCCAAGACCTACATAGGTAGTATGTTTGCCAAGCTTCATCCCGATCCGTCCAGTAATTAAAGCATGATTGAGTTACAAAATACCAAACATCCAAACGTTCTCATTTATAAGTATTGCGAATAGGACTTCACTTGTAGAAATCCGGTTCACACTACACGTATATAATTCCAATAACAACACGAATCGACCTGTGGGATCGGTTGGGCTAATCACTATGCAATCACGAGCTCATTAGCTATTGAGCCGACAGGCAGGGCTGTTTGGAGAGAACCGTGATTACCGAACAGGTAATAAGCCCATTAATTGAATCCTTGATTAGAGGTTGTTGCTGTCGACCCGATAAGCTTTTACATTATCAAAGGTAAACCAAAGCAAGAGAAAAATATGCATAAATAAATACAATAGATGTGACAAAAATAGAGTAACTAAATATCTCTTTAGGCAATATTTTTTTTTTAAAAGACATCTCCACTCGTCTTATCGAATAACGGCTGGCAGTTATTTTGCACAAAGAGTCAGTTTAACAGTGCAACGAGGTAACTCTGCAAATATCTTGGGAACTTTGCCTCGATGAGGCGGTTTAGTTGAAATATTTTATGTGTAATTCAATAATCTCCTCTCTCTGGAAAATGCCTAGCCCAGCTTATGATGTTCAAATAACTTATTTCAAACTAACAAATGGCACGAGGAAATTGGTTCAGTACGGAGATTTGAAGTAGGAGCTCCAACGTAAGCTACGTGTGAAAAATCGCAGGTGGTTTGGCTCGGGCATCTGTCTGCTTGCTAAGTTAGTGCCAGCCAAATAAGAAAATGAAACCAGGTTTTTTTAAGAAATGAGAAATAAGAACCCCAAATTTAAGAGGGCACGATTGAATCAGCGACCATTCTTTGTTTCGATTTCTTATTTTTCATATTTTAAAAATAAAATAGTAACTACTCGTGCCTACTAAGAGTGGAATATTATAATCTAAAATAAATCATTAATAGCACTCAACTTGTACCCCAGATTCTCAAAAAAAATATGCAAATTTTATATTTCTACAAAATTATTAATTAGATTATTTCTACTATAAATTATGTTTTAAGTTAATTACACAAATCACGAGACAATGAAACGAAACATCTCATTTCTACAACAGAAGACGCAAACAGAATCCGTCTAGGATTAAGTTTCATATTTCACTAATACATTCTGAGTTGGAACTCTACAGCAAACGGATCTCATCTCAGACCCGGTAAAAAGACCTTGTTCTGTTCCCATTTCTAGTATTCAAATTTATTACTTCAAATTCAAAATCCACAAAAAATCGATGATATTTTCTGTTCCTCTTGTATTCATAATAAAGAATACACTATCTTTATTGTATATGGAGGAAACAGATAAATACTCAGTCATTATAATAAATCTAGATCAAGACATGGATCCTAGAACACAGTCTAACTGAAACTTGAGCTTTCAAACCGCAGATCACTCCGCAACCGAGATGAAAGAAAAGCTCAGGATTCTAAAGTGAAAAGTTAAGTGATACGGAAGATGGATTGGAATAAACTCGAATCTTTCATAAAGAAAGCAGATTGGAAAGTTGGAGTGCAATAAGTGCCCAAAATAAACTACAATCGACAATAGAAATTTGTACTCGCACAAAGATAACACCTGCATTCCCTTGACTTATCACTCAATACCTTAAAAAAATTATGGTGTAGTAGTATTCACCGGCGTTTAGCTTTTCAGTGGCGTTTAGCGTTTCAACTGCCTCCGTGGCCAATTGGTCAGAGCCATGGGCCCCCGATCCAGATTTATTGAATAACTAATCACGTTAAAACAATACATAGGTTTAGATACCTACACTCATGAAACGATGCTTCAGGCTATTAACCGGTTTAATTATATGGGCAGGTGCATTATTAATAAGCCTTTTACCATTAATTATGCATGTATTACCTATTAGGTAATTAGTTAATCAAACATAAACTAGATTAGCCCACATGCTGCAATGTATGTAATGAAACTACCGAAAATAGTCTTTTAGCACTGAAAATAAAGATGTTTGAGATTTTAATCCACAATCTTCGGCGTAACCTGCCGATGCTCTAAGCAACGCCGAAGATCGTTGGTTCAATTCCTCCCAAGTGTTACTTTTAGCGTCTTTGTTTTCATGTTTTGAAAACAATAATAACATTTCTATAATGGTAATGATTCTTCTCTGAAACATTTAGTAGGTACCACAAAATATCAGTAATTTCTTATCTACTTTAAAACCAATTTGTCGAGAAAAGGCACATACACAGGCAAGCAGAAACGTATTAAACTATAAACCGCAGACCTTTACGAGTAAGCTCTCAGTAAGTAATTAAAATATACGCTTATAAGGTACCTAAATTATTTAAACTTATGTAAGGTAAGACATTAAGTACTTTAGGGTCGTATTTATGAAGCGATCTCAAGATTGAGAGCAATATTAAGTATGAATTTGACAGGTCGTTTTGTACTAAAATGACATTTCTGATACGAACTCAAACTCGCTGTCACTCTTGAGAGCTGATTATAAATACGGGCCTAAGTAACTTGATCAATGTTATCAAGTTCTTTTCAATGCACGTTGAATACTGAAACATAAACATACGGTTACTTTTTGCCTAGCATATCAGGATCAGGACCCACAAGTCCAGATTGACACCTTAAGCTCAGACTACTAGACCACAGAGGCAGTTCTTGATTTACATTAATATCGTTAATGTGTATGTAATTTACTTGTATTCGTTTCTTTTTATTGTACTCTACCTACAGCTAAGTCAACCGAAACTCAACCTCTAAACCTCAGTAAAATTACACATTTCCACGGAAAATGCGACACTACACATTACACGGGCAAAGCTGCATAAGTGCTTAACGACTACATTACTTCCATGTCACGTTACATGAAACATGTAACGTAAAAATGAGTGCCACAGGTGTTAGAGCGCGGTAAATACCTGAGCAAGTAGACTGCTCGCTAAGCTCATACACTCGCCAAAACCAACAGTTATGCCAAAAACTTCGCGCCTAGTTAAACTAAACCTGAGTTAACATGTTCGCTGCTGACTTTAATTACGCCGTAGTGACAATTGCTTTAGAAAATGCATGCCAGTTGAATATTATTTACTAAATTATTTTGAAAATATTTTATCAATAAACTACCTAAACAAAATATATGATAGTAAAACTTAAAACACCGTTCAGCAATATTATAGAATCAAATTATACCAAAAGTGTTTTGGTATACTTTTTTACCGTTTTAGGTACATTTTCTCGACCAAAAATCTTGTCAACACTTTTAATGAAGAGGAGCTACTCGAGTAAACGACCGTTGGCATAAAGACACTCGGCGCAATCCACTGAGAGCTTCACTTCGCGTCACAAAGCGGAAAAAACGTCTCCGGGGCGTTGAGATGTTGATATTCTTCTTTCTTTCTATGGTAATGTTTGGAATGTGTTACTATGTGAAGTAAGCATGAGGTTTTTTTCTCATGTTAATGTATGTTAGTAGGTATGGCTACATCAATGAACATTACTACGGCGTAGAGGGTGTGTAGCAAATAGCTACGAAGTAATCTTGTAGCTAGCATTATTGGTGTAATGTAGACAAGAAGATGGTGGGAGCTAAGCGGATGAAAATCTAAGAATAATATCTGTTACTTATGGAATCTTAGGCTTGTATAAAGCGATCTCAAGATTGAGAGCAATATTAAGTTTGGATTTGACAGGTTGTTTTGTACTGAAATTACATTTCTGATACAAACTCAAATTCGCTCTCACTCTTGAGAGTTGATTATAAATACGACCCTTAAAAGGACCCATGTTGTTAGATACATACAGTATTAAGTGACCTTAATTCAGACTTAAAATCAACAACAGTGTTCGCGACACGACACTTTGCCCACTTAGCTCAGCATTCATTGTCAAACGAGCTTTAAGTACAATAGACGGCTGGACACTTTTATAAACGCTGGTACAAGCGGTAGTGTAGCCACATAAAGGTTGCTTGTAAAAGCTTTTCTATGTCAATAGTCGCATGCGCCCGCCGTCTTCTATAAAACACATTTTCATCTTCTGTGGTACACATTTTCAGTTATCTTCGCAGAACCTGTGCCCATTAGAACATTGTTCTATGTCCTAATTATCCACCTGGTTTATGAACATCTTTGCACCGTACTCCATCACCAAGCAGTTTTCTGTGTTGTGCCTTGCCGGTGTGTGACAGCACCCCGGTGCCTTTCAGGATTCTTAATAATTTCCCTCTATCATTGGCTCTGATTTGGTAATTACTGGCCTATAAGAGCTATAATCATACAAATACAAAGTTAGAATGAAACGTGTATATCCTTATCCATTTGACTGCGCCCGACTTTGTGTCATTTCCATATCAAAGGGAAGTAAAGTGAAACAGATCGTTTTACATAGCAGCATGTTTCATGGTAAGAGGCAGGTGTTCATTGCAAGCTCAGTATTTATGCCGGACAACCACCGCATATTAATCATATCCAAACGATGTACAGCAGCATAGAAACTCAAACATAGAGATGGATGCAATGAACACGTTTTTGTAATACAAACCAGTACCTATGGATTGATTGAAACGGTATCTTTGATAAACAGGGTATGGATTTTGATTGCGAATTCAAAGAAAATTAATTAAATATTTTAACTTCGGGCTCTACATTGATTTTATTTTGTAAAATTATCTATTGTATAAGACTTTTTTAATTCTGATATGAGTTTCTTTAGTTAGGTAGCTAATTAACGAGTAAACAAATAAGTACACCTCCTATCTACACAATTAGCTGCAGGCAGACTTCGAGCGTCTTCTCCTTACATGCTTACGTCTTGTAGCCCACAGGGCACACCTACTAATTCAGAACAGATATAAGGTTTCTAGAGGGAGCGCTGGGCAACAGAAATAAACAACTGCAAGTTATAAACACTAAATAAGTTCAAACAAAAAATACTTATCTACTTACCTGGAAAAACCGATGGGATTACAGTTATATTCACAATAATGAATGAGGTTAATAAACATATTCGAGTCATTTCTTACTGATCATAGTGCGGAACAAAATTACCTACTAGCGATGTTTGTATCAGCGTAAAATTGTAACAACTGTTAGTTTACAAACTCGCACGTCACTTTATAAACTTTCGGTAGGTTAGGTTAGGTTAGTTTATAAATTTCCTAAGATAGATTATGATCTAACGGTTTATGCAATGTAACGGTGGCATTTGTACTGTGTAGTGTACATTAACAAAGTGCAGAAAACGGCATTGTGTCCATTCAGAGACAATACAGTGCAGGCGTAAATTGTCGCATTTACAGTTGAGTGAGGTCCACTGCTTGTAGCACACCACAGAAGAGTAAATAGCGTTCTCAAATCAGTGTAGCGCACACGCTCGCAGTAAAACCTGCACAAGTTGCCTTTACGAGTGGACAAGGCGCGTGTTTTATCACCTGACTGATCTAGAGCCGTCCAGGAAATACATTATTCATAGAACGCGTTGTGAGCGGTGCAGTTTCATTGTAAACACGGCAAGGGCCCGTCCCATAAAACTATTATTTACAAATTACAAATAAAAAAAAATTGTGTCATTTGTGTATGTTATCAGGCCTGGCGCACTCCGGCCGGTAGGCACGAAGCTACAAGTACATGCCGCGCCCCACGCGTGGGATTAGTTCAGTAGGCTGCCGCTTGTCGCCAGTTAGTTATCGCGCCAAGTTTAATGAAACTTTAATGAGAATGAGAATAAATGCATTATTCTAATTCTCATTAAAGTTTTATTAAGGTTCCATGCTGGGCATGGAAATAGATTTCTCTTTGGTCGTGTCAGTCAATATAAGATTGAAGGAATAGAGAGTTCGCTTGTGTATTGCGCAAACACTTGGGCACTAAAAAACTAGTCCCGCGCAGTTGGCCGATCTCTGGAAGATTGGCCGCCATCATCAAAAATCGGTTATTATTATTATACCTAGGTAGAATACGTAAATTATTCCTGTGATATATATGAAATACTTCTAGATCAATAGAACTAAGTAATTCAACACTAACTGAATAGTGCGTAGAAATGGCATAAACCTGGGGATCCTGCTCAGTATAGTCACTTTTTTTTCACCTACTTGACAATTTACTCCCATGCTGGACTAGGAGCGATAGAAAAGCATAGAATGTCTCAGCTGCATCTCCTCCCAGGCATGCTGTAAAAACCAGCTAAGGGATTCGAGGGTTTCAGTATATTGTAATTTAGGCGATGGGCTGACAACCTGTCACTACAGCAATATACAGATCTATCTTAAACAACTCTCAAAACTTGTGAGACGTGGCGGAACGATCTTTGTTTGGGTCGTTGACGCTCTGCCTACCCCATTAGGGATACAGGCGTGATAATATGTATGTATGTACGTATGTACTTAACAATTTCCCGTTACGTTACAAATTCGCAAAAGTCGCTAGTCGCAACCCTAAAGCGTGCGAGTGAGCGAGCTGTTTGAGACTTTCAAAGGAATAATAACTCTCGCGCGTAGCTATTTGGCACATTTTTGCTTGCATGCGCGATCGGTAGGTTATTATAAAAGTAGGTATTGATGCGCTTGCGAACGGAATTGGACTTTATTCTCGGGCGGTAACGTTTATTTTTGTTACGATGTGGTTTTAGAGTGCGTCTTCTGTACCCTAGTACTATTATATATTCTGTGATGTTATTTCGTAGGTACAGGCATTTCATAGTTTCAAACAATTCGTACCCTCTATATTGGCCACGTATTGACCGTGTCAGTTCTGCGGATTAACGATCCTACAACACAGTTGTACAGAAATTGGCTTTTTCGCGTATTTTTATTGATATAGGTACGGACACATTTAAAATTGCAAACTATTTATTGCTGTAGGTATTGTAACCTAGTTACTTTGTCTTTATGATTATTGACAAACAATGTGATTGATCAATGGTAAAAGGTTTGCTGCCTACCTCTAGGCATTGATTAACTA
The DNA here is from genome assembly GCA_029255725.1 of Scrobipalpa atriplicella. NCBI lineage: Eukaryota > Metazoa > Arthropoda > Insecta > Lepidoptera > Gelechiidae > Scrobipalpa > Scrobipalpa atriplicella. Next base: position 25,763 of record JARACY010003396.1, read on the forward strand.
CAAGGCACATGTACCACGATATCACTCGATACATGATTTCAATACCGGTATCATATCGCTACAGAGCAATAACCTGTTGTTGATGTACCGGGAGCCGTCAAAGCGCTGCGAGCAAATTGGAAACCTCGGGATGGAATTCCTCAAACATCAGCTTGGGATTAACTGAACATATTACACAACAAGAGTTCGATGGTGTAGTGGATAAGGGCGCTACCTCCTGTGCAGTAAGGTATCGGGTGAATTCCTATTTTCAAATGCAAGTACGTTGAAGGAAATTACTATATCGTGAAGTTCTGTTCACAGAAGAAGAAGAAGTTCAGAGAAGTTAAAAAATTGTTTTTGAAGTCGACCAATTCGTACCCAGGCTTACGTGGATGAACAAAGCCTTATCGCCATAATTCAGTGTAGGTGTACGCTCGTGGCCCACGGAGTTAACGTGTTAGAGCTGTGATGATGAAGTTGATTATTATTATTAGGTCTATTCTATAATATCCTTTGCGGAATCAATATTGGTTATCAAATTCGTGTGTTTGAATATAATTTTATTTTATTAGTTAATTATTATTTTAAAATATAACGACGACGTATGAGAAGAAAATTGGCTTCCAGCCTTGTCCTTTTACCAGCAGCAACTCAAGGATTTTTTTTATGTGGATGATAAGTAATATACTTTTTTTCCCGGAAATCAAATATTAATTTTTAAGTGCACAAAGTACTTGTAAATGTCACTTAAAATTAAAAAAGAGTAGGCAAATTCTCTACAAGGTACACTGGATTCAGGCGGTATTCACCTTGGGCCATATGATTGGGCTGTAAGTAAATGATTTAATGGCTACTTAACCAAATATTGCAGTCATTAATGACGTAACAATCATCTGACTGGTTGGCTGGATTGCACCGGCTCAGCCAAGCTCCGGCTTCCCGAGTAGAGACGGCCTCCCCGCTTACTACGTAGCGCGGTCTGTATTTTATACGCTGGGGCGGAAAAACTTTGATATCGCGTTTCAGGATCTGCAGTGTAGGAACATTCATACCGGGTGTAAAGGACAGCGTCCCGCAAACTGATAGGGGTTGCTCAGTCAACGATACTGAACATATATCACCAGGATATTTTTTCAGGAAATGAAAAAAAAAAATTGCTTTTCCATTTTCCATACAAATTGTCCTATCAATGTGGTCATTTTGTATGAAAAAGCAAATTTTTATTTTCATTTCCTGAAAAAAAATCCTGGTGGTAGTTGTTCAGTATCGTTGACTGAGCAACCCCTATAAGTTTGCGGGACGCTGTCCCTTACACCCCGTATATCTGCATAAGTTATAATAATTATGTAAGATGTTTCTGAGTATGTTATGTATCAATAATCTCAAAATATTCAAATTAAAAAAGAAAAACACCTTTATCTAATTTTGTTAGCTAAAAGCATAGACGCTAAAAGTCTGTCTTGTATGTGATAGGTATCTTTCATTTTCAAACATCAAACAATGTATTTTCTAAGTTTAGTTCATATTGTTCTAGTGGTTCCGCTTCCGTCTTCTATCCTCTTCGGTATATTTTTAGCTCCCTCCATGATAAAGACTTTTCCCGGACAAAGAAATTCCAATGCACTCTATATCGGCTTGACATCCTCACAATACACCTTTGAACTTTGTACTTCGCCGCCATGCGCACTTGAGGTGAATAGGATCAGACACTTTTGCTGTAAAAAAAGTAAATCATCTTTAAAAAAATACAAGTTGAATGTAGAAATTAAAAAGAAAATAGGTTCTACGTTTTGAATTTGTAATAAGGCAGATTTTATACTACTTAATGTTGGAGGCGTATCATGTGAAATAAATCCCTAGGTACATTGTGTTTCTGCTTATTCATATTGATCTTAGATGAAGCCTCAATATCAACTGGAATTAATTGCCCAATTTATGCCAGCATGTTGGGAACCATGTCTGGTGGAGACGCATTGGGAGACCTGTTTAGTTTTTAGGGTTTTATTTTTATTAAATAAAACTAATTTATTTTACGTGACCTATTATAAAAGTAAAATTTCGAAAGTAGGTATAATCTTTGATCTTTTACAACACAAATTTTCGCGACCTTTGATTAGATTATTCCAGCATGCGACAGTTTAATAATATGATTCAAGTTCGAGAAGAGACACTGAACACTATAATAAACAGGTTACGTGGAAACCAAATTACATAAATTCTACTCTTATCCAATTCAATAATTAGTACATATTATTTTGACAAAAACAAGTATAAAAGCATGTCATATTTTTTAAAAAGCAGTATGTTTGATACAATTATTTTATGGTTTTAACTTTGATAGACAAAAATGTTTTTTGTAGGTTTTCAGACTTACTCGTAAAGATAAGTAAAACAGACTTCACCTTCAAAGATAGACGGCAAAATAGACCCGTATTTTAAATGCATGACTTTAGAAAGTTTTCGTCGGCTTTGTTTGTTGGCGGAGATAAATTAATAAACAATTTGTTGTAGAATGCTTTATTTAGCTTTAGCTTCATGACATGAAATAGAGAGTAATAATAAATAAATAACAGTTAACGTGACGATAAACGGATTAGTGAATAATCGCAATAGCTCTCGTTCGTTATTTATTATTGAGGCAAACAAAAACAAACCAAAAATAGAACGGTAGTTTTAAATTCAGCTGCGATATATAGGTAGGTAAACTAAGGCCCGTATTTATAATCAGGCTCTCAAGTGTGACAGCGAGTTTAAGTTCGTATCAGAAATGTCATTTTAGTACAAAACGACCTGTCAAATCCATACTTAAATTGATCTCAATCTTGAGATCGCTTTATAAATACGAGCCTTAAACCGTAGCCATCATTGGACCATGTTAAGTACAGAAGCATGCACAGAATTAAGTATTTCGGTAGAATGCCTTATACCTCTACATTATTAAAGATAGTAGGTTAGGTTAGGTTAAGACTCGAATGTTTGAACTGGCATGGCGGTCGATTAGTGTCGATCCTGATTTTAATAGCAGCTGGCGCCGTTTAGGATCCTGTCTATATCACCAGCATTTGACTGCAAACGGGTATCGGAATGGGTGCCGTGCCCGTGCCTCTATTCTATTCCATTGTACCTATATTTATTCATGAAACCGACCAGGTGCGATGCCACCGGGTACGCGAGGTATTTTGGAAAATTGCTATTTCGGTAAAAGCGTTTACATAGTAGAAAACTATTTATATTGTAAAATACGCTCTATGCAATAACTAGTACCTATACAGGGGCTGGTTTATATAAAGCTGCTTCGATTATAATATATATTTTGAGGAATTAAAGCTATCATCAATAACAACTTTCTTTTTAAATTCAAGCCCACAAATGCGTTTTTTTAATTATATACTTAATATGAAAATATAGCAACAAAAAAAACTGTCTAGAGCACTAGTGATAATTTGCCGAGTGGTAGGTATGAAAATACGAGTTTATTGCGTCGTTCTTCTCCTCTGATATAACACGCTGTAGAAACTAATCTTTTGCATTGTGTAGACTGGGAGCAATAGAAAAACATAGAATGTGCCAGCTGCATCTCCTCCCGGGCATGCTGTAAAAACCAGCTAATGGATTTGAGGGTTTCAGTATATTGTAATTTAGGCGATGGGCTGACAACCTGTCACTACAGCAATAAATATACAGACCTATCTTAAACAACCCTCAAAACTTGTCAGACGAGGCGTAGCGACCTTTTTAGGTCGCCTCTCTCTCCATTCTGCCTACCCCATTAGGGATAAAGGCGATTCACATTATTTATGTTGAAGAATAAATTGTTCATTATTTCATTACTTCATGTTAGCTCTCATCGCCAGGGATGTGGTAAAAATCCCTTTTGTACGTATAGTATAGGTACTTTATTTTCACGTTTTTATATGATAGTATTCTTTTTATCCTCATTCAGGCTTTTAAATAAGCGTGTCGTTTCTCATCTTGAAATAAACTTAGCATTTCTATTTTTGTCTTGTGTGTTGGACATATAAATCACTTTGCTCTGTCTGGCTGTGAGGCTGCTAACTGGCAAACAGCCAGCGACGCTCAGAAAAGACCAATTAGGGTTCTTTTATTATCTATAAAATGTAGTCGGGACTGTGACACCCGTTACAAACATGCATATTATATCTACTCAGTTTATATGTTAAGTTGTGATGTGTAACCTTAGCACCTTCTGTTATTTTCACAATAGGGAATAAGCATGACTTTTTTTTAATTATCAGTAATAATTGTTGTCACCATACAAAAATAAATGTGAAAGAATTTTCACCAAATACTCATATACTTAGTTTACGAGTTATAATGCTTTAAAGTCGTCGGTTAAAAAGAGAGATCCGAACAAACTGTTATGTGATGTCAAATAACAGGACCGCCATTCCATATAAAATGTCGTTTCGAAGGGAGAGATAGATAGTCTAGCTTTATGATGGTATATCTCGGTGATTTTTTAATCAATTTAATTTCTGTTTTCACTGTTGTTATTATAATTTACGATATTTTTTGTAAATAAATTCAGATACGGATAATATTTGATATGCATGTTCTCTAATTTAAACTTCCTATAACCTATCGTCACAGAAAATTAAAATCGCCGCGCTTATAAGTAACCTGTGCTATCACACCGGGTGTAAGGGACAGCGTACCAGAAACTGATAGAGGTTGTTCAGTCAACGAAACTGAACAACTTTCACCAGGAAATTCTTTGTGGAAATAAACAAAAATTTTGACTTTGCTATACAAATTGTCTGATCGAGGTGGTAATTTTGTATGGAAAAGGTATTGTTTTTTTAATTCCTTCCTTGTGAAAGTTGTTCAGTTTCGTTGACTGAACAACCCCTATCAGTTTCTGATACGCTGTCCTGTCCCTTACACCCCGTATATAATGCTCGTATTTTTTCTCGAATAAACTAGTATTTTTTATGTTCAATTATTTCGAATAGTATGTTCAAATATGTTCGTACCGCTAAACTTTCGTATCCCGGGAAGGAAATATCATGTTTGGCTGTAAAACTCTAGTCGGTTCCGTGTCCCGATTAATCTTAATAAAAGTTTAAAGACCAATAATACCGCATTCGAAAGAGCGCGATCGTGAAAGTCGTATCGGGAGTTTCCTGTATTTTCCTTCTTGGGGATCAATTTTAGGAAGTCACGAGTTCAAAATAGTCAATTCTTCTTCTTCTTTTCTATTCGAGGCAAACAGAATTGAAACGTAATAATTAATTTCCTTTACTATTCATTTATTCAATTCAAAAACAAATTAAGAAAGAAAAAATACAGATACATTACTAAGACTTTGTATCTTCGTAATAATAATTCACCGAGAAAGAGTCACTCAATACTGTAAGGTATAATAATTACCAGTATCACCATAAGATAATAATAAGGAATAACATAATGGAAATTGAAATGGAAATTACTAAAAAAGATACAGGAGTTACAAGTGCTATTAATTTTCGAGATTTTTTCAAAAAGACCGTGTAGCAATTAGATTCACCGTCATATACGAGTACAAACATATTTTGTCACCCGGTTACTTTTAAAAGTTGTTCCTCTGGGCGTTTAGCCAAGAAAACGGATCTAGCCTGACTTATAACAGCTTATTTTGTCAACTATACAATGTAAGCTATAAAGTTTTGTTGGTGTGGAATAAAATATGGCGATAGAAGCCTTCTCTTGGCAATAAATAGAACGAAACTGTGATGGAGAGGGAAAACGGATTTTACTCGTAAAAGCTCAGCAAGTAAGTACCCAAAAAAATGCGGACAAGAAGAAGTTTTTAGTGGTCCTCTCAGAGAAATTGCAGATTTCGCGAAGGCCTGACTGGCGACCACTCTTTTCACACCCTTCGACATCTGGTGCCAAGCAGCTTGCTTTTTTCCGTCGATAGGTACGACTGTAATAAATGGGAATGCTAGAGCTTTTTCTTAGTAACCTCGTAGGTTAAATGTCAAACAGAAAAATCAGTGTTACACAGACAAAGGTTATTATTCCCCAAGTAACATATACTCGTAACACGAGGTATCTGTGTGTATATTCTCACGTAAATTAGCAATATCTGCGGTCAGCGTGGCGGTCAGTAAGCTCGCAGTAATTGCTGCACTCGCGCTGAGCGTCAGCGGAGTGAGTAGTCATGAGTGATTAATCACCCTTCGGACTAGACGGGCATTGAGAACTTCTAATGGGTGCAAATCAATGGACTGAAATGACCTTTAACAATTGTCAGTTGTGGCAGAAATGTTTTTAAAATCCATTGATTATATAAACGGGATCAAAGGAAGATATCTATAACCTTACTCCAGACGCGGCCGACTGGCTAAGAAATCTGAATGTCAACTTATAATGTATCTTTGCCTATGTAATTTCCGCCATACGATTAAATAAATAAATATTAACCTGTTAGGGATACAGGTGTGATAATATGTAATGTATGTGGGTGGGTATCTACCATATGAACACAAAGTTAACGCCGGCGAAAAAGGGAAATTGTTTATGAATTATAATACAACATATTTTTATCAAAAAAAGGCACTGAACAAAGCAACACTGTAGGCAAAGTATGTTTTTGTTGCCAAAACAATATTTATAGCTTGTACGATCCAAGAGGCAAAACGTGTCGTATCATTCTATCAGAGCTGCGCTGACATTTTATTGAAGATATTAAAACAATCACTTTTACGGCCATCCCGGAGGACTTTCATTTTATAAGGGTTTAGCTGTTATCATGTGTGTCAAATTTTCGCTTTAATTTTAATAACTATGTATTAATCATTGTCTTTTCAAACATTTGAAGTAAGGAATCTTGATTTTATCGCACGAGAAGTTTTTCGTTTACTTGGAGATTAGATAAGTCAAACAAAGTGGGTAAACACTTGATTGCTCCAGTGGGTGAACTTCAGATTAAGAGGCAATCCAAGTTTTAAGTATGTAATTCAGCTGGCGATCGTTAATTTAGGATTAGTCGGCTACAATTTATATGAGTAGCATAACTATGTCAAAGAAAATGTTTGCTGATCTATACTAATATTTTATAGACACTGGCAGAAAACTAGTAGTACTACTACCTACTACCTATGTACGATTTTAAATTATTTAAAAATTATAAAAAATATATAATGATCTAATTAGAATATAATAAAATTTAATCTAATTATTAGATAAACAGAATATTTTTATCTTAAGTACTATTTTGTATTTAGTGCTTAGGATCAGTCTTTACTTAGGTTGCGTTTGGAATGAGAAACATAATTCAATTGTACACTCAATTTATAAACTTAACATAATAATGTCGCTCAGCAATAGAATTCTGTAACACATTTTCGAGCAATTTTGTCACGAAATGATAACAGCTAAACCCTTATAAAATGAAAGTCCTCCGGGATGGCCGTAAAAGTGATTGTTTTAATATCTTCAATAAAATGTCAGCGCAGCTCTGATAGAATGATACGACACGTTTTGCCTCTTGGATCGTACAAGCTATAAATATTGTTTTGGCAACAAAAACATACTTTGCCTACAGTGTTGCTTTGTTCAGTGCCTTTTTTTGATAAAAATATGTTGTATTATAATTCATAAACAATTTCCCTTTTTCGCCGGCGTTAACTTTGTGTTCATATGGTAGATACCCACCCACATACATTACATATTATCACACCTGTATCCCTAACAGGTTAATATTTATTTATTTAATCGTATGGCGGAAATTACATAGGCAAAGATACATTATAAGTTGACATTCAGATTTCTTAGCCAGTCGGCCGCGTCTGGAGTAAGGTTATAGATATCTTCCT
>JARACY010003397.1:0-33560 GCA_029255725.1 Scrobipalpa atriplicella
GCTAAGCTCGGGCTATATTATGGTCTTTGATCGAAATAAGGATGCTCGTCCACCATTGTAAACCTATAAACAAAAGAAGAAAGCTTTGGTAAATGAATCGCTATTTGTAAACTTGTAAAAAAAAAACAGAGTCGACGATGGAGCGAGCTAACCCTGAAAACGCCTGTTAAGGCACTGGTAGTCTCACGCACCGACGGAACACAGCAAGCTGTTTAGCGCCGGATTCCGGTGAAACTTTTAATTTTGTCACATAAGATACAAAAAGAGAGACAATTAGTTCAGTGCACCGCCCGCCCGTAGATAAATATTTTTTCTTTCTTATGTTATAAATTATGATGGACTTCCGCAAAATAACGCCTGATTCTATAAATTACTTTAATATATACTTTAATTTTGTTTTTTATTTTTCCTGTTTAGTGGATGCGTGCCTTAAAGCAGAATTCCCAGTATTGGGTGCGATTTGCCTTATTGCGCAGCTATACTCGGATGCCCTTGACAAATCCACGGTTGTGGAATCCGCCAATAATGCGTGAGCACCACAGACCACAGAAAAAAAAGGAAAACTGGAAGTGAATTATTGAAGAAAGATAAAATTATCCCTGGTGCTTCTGCAATGGTTTCTTGCAAACGGTCTGAAAATTAAAGCTATCAATTTATCCACGAATTTCTTAAACATTTTTTCTTTAATAATAAAGAAAAATCAATTTGGCCATTAGTGAGACAGAGATTAGTTGAGAATGATGTAGGTAAGCTCACCCGGAAGCGAAACACAGAATGCTGTTGGTCGCCGAGCATTTTTAAATGCACAATAGCAGTAACCGCAGATTGCACCGCAGAATTATAAAAAACGCAGCTGCTTCGACATAACAATAGGTAACAATTTAAAAATAGTCATAATAGTGTAGTACGAAACATTGGCAGATGGAAACACGATTTATCTAAAATAAAACCATAACCTTGTCAAATCAAGAATTTAATGGATAAGTAATAAGTCGTGGTGTGGAAGGGTATATCGACCAAAATTCTTTGAAATATCTGAACAAAGTAACAGACAGGATTAAAATTAGGTTCATCTATATAGTGCCACCGTCCCGTTCTCTGAAAACAGAAAATGACAGGTTACGGTTTCATTTGTTTGGTGTTTCGCCATTTCTCTGACGTTAATTTCTGTTCCGCGTCGACACCTAAAGTGCAAAGAAAAAGAATTCCCTGTGATATTTGATCGAATTCGCGTTTCACTCGGGTGTCAATAATTGCGGGGGAGCTCATATGTATATTGTATAGGAAATGGAGCAAACACTCATGTGACGAACGGAGACGTCTTGTCAAAGAGCACCGCGGATTTATTCGCACAGTACGCCAACGCTTTAAAAGAGCGTGGCAAAAAAAGGAACTAACGCCGCTATCTTGAGATTTGACAGTTCTTCCTATCCAGCAGCGCCCCCGCCCTCGTTCATTTTAAGCCTTGATGTACTGTATTGAAGGATTCCTTACAAGCATTTTTTTATGAGCAAGACAGTTTAAGTACGTCTAAATTGTCGGAGGATCAATATTCAGAGATGTTATTGGAAATATTCAGAGCGCAATATTGTCTACATAGGCCCCTATGCAGGGGTTAGGGTGATCAGACCCTTAACAAAATAATACTTACCTATAGGTGCTAATCAAAATGAAGACTAACTACAGCAGCAGGTATACAGTGCGACCGACATATCTGTTCATGTGGCAATATTTGGAACTAAAATTTGGCTAGGTTACACTGACAGTGACTGAAGCCATGACAGCTATTAGTGGCGACATGACAGATGCACAGATATGTCAGTTTATCTGTACACGAAATACTATAAGATACGCTATTTGCCTACTAGTCAAATCATCAACTTTTTATGAAATGTCAAAAACGCTTTTTTGTATTAAAATACTGAGTTATGACGTCACTCGCAAGTAAATATTGACTACTCAAATCAATAACTTCTATATTTTTAACTCGATTATTAAATCTAAATGCGTATTTATTTTTGAATGATGAATGAGATCCATAGTATTTCAGCCATTGGATTTAAGTATAAAAGGTTTGGATTTTTTTTAGCCATCCAGTCAACATGCCTATTATCGCAGGGACAGATGCTATTCCGAAGGAAAACAAAAGAAAATTGCATCTGTCATATAACAGCGATCATTTTAAAGTTTTTCGTGTGTACACTCCGAAATGAATAAAATGACGATGGGCGTATGATATATTTGTTCTCACATTTTGTTCTTTAAAAACAGAATCATATTAATTTAGGACATCGTCTTTTTTCGTTATCGAGGCACAACATGTTAAATAATGAACCGTTTTGAGCCCATTTATTATAATAAGTCCAGAAGGTAAACAGCTAAAAACGGGCAATATCTGTCAGCGTTACGTCTTTTGTTAGAGATCCTTTACATTTAACGAAGACGAAGAAAAGAAAAAAAATACAAAGGAAAATCATGTTTTTGTTAACGCTATACACAGCCATGTAAATGTTAATAGGGAAGGCATTTTGGCCTTTTAATATTATTTTAAAAATTAATAAGTTTATTATGTAAAGTTGGCAATTCACGTTGTCAATTGATTGATTGATTTTTCAGCAACTTATTTGCACAGGGACTTTTTTTAAATTTAAGGCCCGTATTTATAATCAGCTCTCAAGAGTGACAGCTAATTTAAGTTCGTATCAGAAATGTCATTTCAGTACAAAACGACCTGTCAAATCCATACTTAATATTGCACTCAATCTTGAGTTCACTTTATAAATACGACCCTTAGACTTAAGAAGGAAAGAAAGGAGTGCCCCTACGGGGAGAGGGATAGATGTTTTTTTATTCCAGAATCCCTACTGGTAGCGCTAGACCGGTAGGGATTCTTGGAACAGGGGTAATAGATGGTATAGCAGTTTTAATCTCCCTAATTTTTTGCTTTGGTAAAACTACACGCCGACTCCGCTCAAAATGAATAGCTTTCAAAAACTTTAATGCTAGATTTTGGTGAACCCGCCGCCAGTTCAGAACAAATCAACCTTAAAAAAAATTCTACTAAAGTTTCTATTAAAAAAGCTAAAAAATCGAATACTTTTCTCCACATTATAATTGTAAAGTATGCAGCGGTGCACGTAGCAGTTCGTTCGACGATTGATCGTGGCCATATTTCTGCGCGATCGGCGGAATGCAGACTGCTTCATCTCCCGAATAGTGTCGGCATCGGTCCGGATAGATCATACATTATCCGCAGACAACGATATCACTCACTGGAATTCCGGCACGTCCAGAATTTTATTGTGTCTGAGCGTTTTCTAGAAGTGTTTATTCGAAATTTTAAAAAGATCCACAGCTATCTATTAATACACAGCAACTTTACATAAATTAAAATTACTTTATACCAACCTGCCAGAGTCCAAATATATTTTTGTAGTTGTTGTCACAGCTGCCAGTCCTAAATAAATCAAACGAACACTGCAAGCTGCTTGAAGTAACGGTATTCGCGAGCCATGCGGTCACTTAGGTACCAAACCAACCAAGGCTCAAGTCAAGACGTGTAATCGTTCAGTTCGTTGGCCTGGACCACTGGCAACTCTAATGGATCCTTCCTCACATCACTGAATCGTTCGGTACGCCAGCAACCAACACGAAAAAAAAAAAAAAAAAAAACCTTTTCCGTTTTGTAATTCCATTCTAAAACGCTCTTCAAACTGACTGGCTTAGCTTATTTGCAAGAGTAAGCAAGGCAGAACCCATAATAATATACTCACTAATACCGGCGCGGGCTTACACCGGATTACGTACAGCGAGCTAGATTACACCAAGGCAGGAGTTATTAAGGCGTTTCCTTGGCTGCTTTCTTAGTAAGCTCTGTTATTAGATGGAGAAATCTCTGGCACTAGTTTGGTTTACGTTTTTAATAGAACGCCATACAGAAATACATACAGGGTATTAATTTAATTGCGTGCCATAGCTTAGGGGGTATTTCAGTAATGTAAGGGAGCCTATAAAAGAAAAAGCAACTCAAAAAATCAAAAACCAAAAGTCGGTTTTTATTATGATTCCAAGAGTTGCGCCTGGCTCTCGCGCTATAACCGAGCCTGTGCGAGTCTTCATCACTGGTCGATGCGATTGGTTATAGCGCGAGAGCTAGACGCAGCTCTGGGAATGGTTATAAATACCTACCGACTGTTGTTTTTTAGTTTTTTTTAAATTGGATTTTATTTTTATTTTTTATAGGCTCCTTTAAGGTAACTGAAACACCCCCTAAACTATGGTACGCAATTAAATTAACACCCTGTAGAGATCAAAATTACTCTGTGTCACTAAAGGGGCCATATTATCGACACTACTAAGGATTATGAATTACCATGCCCGGTAATTGCCGCACTGATTTGCGGTAGCCGTCATTTGCCTGTGAAAATGTGTCCAGCAACAACACTGAACATACTGATTGCCTTACAAATTGAACAGGCGCTTGTGGCTTTGACATCGATGGAGCAGTTTTGATTGGCTCACCTAAAGACCCAATTGTATTCTGGTGAAGGTAACAAACAAGAAGCAAACTTATTGCAAAAAGAAACAAATTTTTTTTTTTCACTTTTTTACATTGTAAACCTAAGTTTTGGTCCACTTCACTAACATAATTGAAGATGTAACAAGAATTTTATTTATATATTTTTCCCATTAAGGTACTTTAGTATTGATTTTCTTGTAAAATACTGTTTAAACTGTGCATATCCCAACTTAGTGGCCAGAATGATATCTTTCTTCTAGTTGGTTGCACAGCGTAAGTAGCCAAAAGTTACTCAGCTGTTTTCTTGATAACTTTTCGTTAGTTTTTTTGCTAGCTCTTTGTTTTCGACTTTGGATTTTATTTAAATTTAATATTTTTTCATTGAACAGACTAATTAAGGGGCTTTTCATAGTTATCGCTTTTTAAATCTTTCGTTTATTACACGCATTTTATTTAACGTCTAAGTTTTGTGATTTTCGCAGTTGTTCACTACAATTCATTTAAAGGGGATTTACCAGCGGTTTCCTTTTGTGTCAGAAATAATTAAAAAAGGGACGGGTAATCTTCGGAGCCGTCTCCGGACGGCGACCGATTCTTTCGCTGTGTTTCATAATATTTCTACAAATACGAGTATTTACTTTATTACTTCTTGTTGGAATGTGAAATGTTAGCGATAGAAAAACGTACTAGAATGTTCTAGTCGCTTCTTTCCTCGGGCTTACTGTGGTAGTCAGCAAAGGTAGACAAGGGTTTTAGTATAGGTTATACAATTTAGGTGAAACGCTGATCTTATCATTATCACTATAGCAATACACAACAGTCAGATTTTAAAAGCTTCTAAAAGCTATAACCGCGGTAATAATCCCCTTTAAATGAATTGTAGTGAACAACTGCGAAAATCACAAAACTTAGACGTTAAATAAAATGCGTGTAATAAACGAAAGATTTAAAAAGCGATAACTATGAAAAGCCCCTTAATTAGTCTGTTCAATGAAAAAATATTAAATTTAAATAAAATCCAAAGTCGAAAACAAAGAGCTAGCAAAAAAACTAACGAAAAGTTATCAAGAAAACAGCTGAGTAACTTTTGGCTACTTACGCTGTGCAACCAACTAGAAGAAAGATATCATTCTGGCCACTAAGTTGGGATATGCACAGTTTAAACAGTATTTTACAAGAAAATCAATACTAAAGTACCTTAATGGGAAAAATATATAAATAAAATTCTTGTTACATCTTCAATTATGTTAGTGAAGTGGACCAAAACTTAGGTTTACAATGTAAAAAAGTGAAAAAAAAAAATTTGTTTCTTTTTGCAATAAGTTTGCTTCTTGTTTGTTACCTTCACCAGAATACAATTGGGTCTTTAGGTGAGCCAATCAAAACTGCTCCATCGATGTCAAAGCCACAAGCGCCTGTTCAATTTGTAAGGCAATCAGTATGTTCAGTGTTGTTGCTGGACACATTTTCACAGGCAAATGACGGCTACCGCAAATCAGTGCGGCAATTACCGGGCATGGTAATTCATAATCCTTAGTAGTGTCGATAATATGGCCCCTTTAGTGACACAGAGTAATTTTGATCTCTACAGGGTGTTAATTTAATTGCGTACCATAGTTTAGGGGGTGTTTCAGTTACCTTAAAGGAGCCTATAAAAAATAAAAATAAAATCCAATTTAAAAAAAACTAAAAAACAACAGTCGGTAGGTATTTATAACCATTCCCAGAGCTGCGTCTAGCTCTCGCGCTATAACCAATCGCATCGACCAGTGATGAAGACTCGCACAGGCTCGGTTATAGCGCGAGAGCCAGGCGCAACTCTTGGAATCATAATAAAAACCGACTTTTGGTTTTTGATTTTTTGAGTTGCTTTTTCTTTTATAGGCTCCCTTACATTACTGAAATACCCCCTAAGCTATGGCACGCAATTAAATTAATACCCTGTATGTATTTCTGTATGGCGTTCTATTAAAAACGTAAACCAAACTAGTGCCAGAGATTTCTCCATCTAATAACAGAGCTTACTAAGAAAGCAGCCAAGGAAACGCCTTAATAACTCCTGCCTTGGTGTAATCTAGCTCGCTGTACGTAATCCGGTGTAAGCCCGCGCCGGTATTAGTGAGTATATTATTATGGGTTCTGCCTTGCTTACTCTTGCAAATAAGCTAAGCCAGTCAGTTTGAAGAGCGTTTTAGAATGGAATTACAAAACGGAAAAGGTTTTTTTTTTTTTTTTTTTTCGTGTTGGTTGCTGGCGTACCGAACGATTCAGTGATGTGAGGAAGGATCCATTAGAGTTGCCAGTGGTCCAGGCCAACGAACTGAACGATTACACGTCTTGACTTGAGCCTTGGTTGGTTTGGTACCTAAGTGACCGCATGGCTCGCGAATACCGTTACTTCAAGCAGCTTGCAGTGTTCGTTTGATTTATTTAGGACTGGCAGCTGTGACAACAACTACAAAAATATATTTGGACTCTGGCAGGTTGGTATAAAGTAATTTTAATTTATGTAAAGTTGCTGTGTATTAATAGATAGCTGTGGATCTTTTTAAAATTTCGAATAAACACTTCTAGAAAACGCTCAGACACAATAAAATTCTGGACGTGCCGGAATTCCAGTGAGTGATATCGTTGTCTGCGGATAATGTATGATCTATCCGGACCGATGCCGACACTATTCGGGAGATGAAGCAGTCTGCATTCCGCCGATCGCGCAGAAATATGGCCACGATCAATCGTCGAACGAACTGCTACGTGCACCGCTGCATACTTTACAATTATAATGTGGAGAAAAGTATTCGATTTTTTAGCTTTTTTAATAGAAACTTTAGTAGAATTTTTTTTAAGGTTGATTTGTTCTGAACTGGCGGCGGGTTCACCAAAATCTAGCATTAAAGTTTTTGAAAGCTATTCATTTTGAGCGGAGTCGGCGTGTAGTTTTACCAAAGCAAAAAATTAGGGAGATTAAAACTGCTATACCATCTATTACCCCTGTTCCAAGAATCCCTACCGGTCTAGCGCTACCAGTAGGGATTCTGGAATAAAAAAACATCTATCCCTCTCCCCGTAGGGGCACTCCTTTCTTTCCTTCTTAAGTCTAAGGGTCGTATTTATAAAGTGAACTCAAGATTGAGTGCAATATTAAGTATGGATTTGACAGGTCGTTTTGTACTGAAATGACATTTCTGATACGAACTTAAATTAGCTGTCACTCTTGAGAGCTGATTATAAATACGGGCCTTAAATTTAAAAAAAGTCCCTGTGCAAATAAGTTGCTGAAAAATCAATCAATCAATTGACAACGTGAATTGCCAACTTTACATAATAAACTTATTAATTTTTAAAATAATATTAAAAGGCCAAAATGCCTTCCCTATTAACATTTACATGGCTGTGTATAGCGTTAACAAAAACATGATTTTCCTTTGTATTTTTTTTCTTTTCTTCGTCTTCGTTAAATGTAAAGGATCTCTAACAAAAGACGTAACGCTGACAGATATTGCCCGTTTTTAGCTGTTTACCTTCTGGACTTATTATAATAAATGGGCTCAAAACGGTTCATTATTTAACATGTTGTGCCTCGATAACGAAAAAAGACGATGTCCTAAATTAATATGATTCTGTTTTTAAAGAACAAAATGTGAGAACAAATATATCATACGCCCATCGTCATTTTATTCATTTCGGAGTGTACACACGAAAAACTTTAAAATGATCGCTGTTATATGACAGATGCAATTTTCTTTTGTTTTCCTTCGGAATAGCATCTGTCCCTGCGATAATAGGCATGTTGACTGGATGGCTAAAAAAAATCCAAACCTTTTATACTTAAATCCAATGGCTGAAATACTATGGATCTCATTCATCATTCAAAAATAAATACGCATTTAGATTTAATAATCGAGTTAAAAATATAGAAGTTATTGATTTGAGTAGTCAATATTTACTTGCGAGTGACGTCATAACTCAGTATTTTAATACAAAAAAGCGTTTTTGACATTTCATAAAAAGTTGATGATTTGACTAGTAGGCAAATAGCGTATCTTATAGTATTTCGTGTACAGATAAACTGACATATCTGTGCATCTGTCATGTCGCCACTAATAGCTGTCATGGCTTCAGTCACTGTCAGTGTAACCTAGCCAAATTTTAGTTCCAAATATTGCCACATGAACAGATATGTCGGTCGCACTGTATACCTGCTGCTGTAGTTAGTCTTCATTTTGATTAGCACCTATAGGTAAGTATTATTTTGTTAAGGGTCTGATCACCCTAACCCCTGCATAGGGGCCTATGTAGACAATATTGCGCTCTGAATATTTCCAATAACATCTCTGAATATTGATCCTCCGACAATTTAGACGTACTTAAACTGTCTTGCTCATAAAAAAATGCTTGTAAGGAATCCTTCAATACAGTACATCAAGGCTTAAAATGAACGAGGGCGGGGGCGCTGCTGGATAGGAAGAACTGTCAAATCTCAAGATAGCGGCGTTAGTTCCTTTTTTTGCCACGCTCTTTTAAAGCGTTGGCGTACTGTGCGAATAAATCCGCGGTGCTCTTTGACAAGACGTCTCCGTTCGTCACATGAGTGTTTGCTCCATTTCCTATACAATATACATATGAGCTCCCCCGCAATTATTGACACCCGAGTGAAACGCGAATTCGATCAAATATCACAGGGAATTCTTTTTCTTTGCACTTTAGGTGTCGACGCGGAACAGAAATTAACGTCAGAGAAATGGCGAAACACCAAACAAATGAAACCGTAACCTGTCATTTTCTGTTTTCAGAGAACGGGACGGTGGCACTATATAGATGAACCTAATTTTAATCCTGTCTGTTACTTTGTTCAGATATTTCAAAGAATTTTGGTCGATATACCCTTCCACACCACGACTTATTACTTATCCATTAAATTCTTGATTTGACAAGGTTATGGTTTTATTTTAGATAAATCGTGTTTCCATCTGCCAATGTTTCGTACTACACTATTATGACTATTTTTAAATTGTTACCTATTGTTATGTCGAAGCAGCTGCGTTTTTTATAATTCTGCGGTGCAATCTGCGGTTACTGCTATTGTGCATTTAAAAATGCTCGGCGACCAACAGCATTCTGTGTTTCGCTTCCGGGTGAGCTTACCTACATCATTCTCAACTAATCTCTGTCTCACTAATGGCCAAATTGATTTTTCTTTATTATTAAAGAAAAAATGTTTAAGAAATTCGTGGATAAATTGATAGCTTTAATTTTCAGACCGTTTGCAAGAAACCATTGCAGAAGCACCAGGGATAATTTTATCTTTCTTCAATAATTCACTTCCAGTTTTCCTTTTTTTTCTGTGGTCTGTGGTGCTCACGCATTATTGGCGGATTCCACAACCGTGGATTTGTCAAGGGCATCCGAGTATAGCTGCGCAATAAGGCAAATCGCACCCAATACTGGGAATTCTGCTTTAAGGCACGCATCCACTAAACAGGAAAAATAAAAAACAAAATTAAAGTATATATTAAAGTAATTTATAGAATCAGGCGTTATTTTGCGGAAGTCCATCATAATTTATAACATAAGAAAGAAAAAATATTTATCTACGGGCGGGCGGTGCACTGAACTAATTGTCTCTCTTTTTGTATCTTATGTGACAAAATTAAAAGTTTCACCGGAATCCGGCGCTAAACAGCTTGCTGTGTTCCGTCGGTGCGTGAGACTACCAGTGCCTTAACAGGCGTTTTCAGGGTTAGCTCGCTCCATCGTCGACTCTGTTTTTTTTTTACAAGTTTACAAATAGCGATTCATTTACCAAAGCTTTCTTCTTTTGTTTATAGGTTTACAATGGTGGACGAGCATCCTTATTTCGATCAAAGACCATAATATAGCCCGAGCTTAGCCCTTTCGATAGGGAATAAGGTATCAGATCAGCTTTGCTAAAGGAGGCTCGTTGGTTTTTGGGATAGCTTGTGTCTTTACTCGAGATAGAAAAATAAATGTTTCGCTTGTCTAAAAAAATACGAGATAAGATAGATGAAACAAAATTCAAGACCAGACCATCACATGGAAAATAAAGTGACAAATTGGTAGCCCAGAAACAGAACTGTCTGGGGGCGTTTTTGCACTGCTAGTCATTGAAGAAAATACGTAAGTAAAATAGGTGGTCTAAAGAAAATATTATACGGTGGCTAAAAGCGGATAACTAATAATAATATGTTAAATTAAGTGAATAAAGAAGTACCGCATTTCATAAACATGACAAAAAATAAATAAGTACATTTGATCTGACTGGCCTTAGCTTTACGGTAATGACTTTAAACTTTAATACGTTTATGTTCTAGTACGTATTTAAGACCGGTATTTATAATCAGCTCTCAAGAGTGACAGCGAGTTTGAGTTCGTATCAGAAATGTCATTCCAGTACAAAATTACCTGTCAAATCCGCACTCAATATTGCTCTCAATCTTGAGATCGCTTTATAAATACGAGCCTAAATGTACATTTTCAAGTCAAAACGTGCAAGTGAGGTATACTAGGATAAGTTCAACGTCCTTCCTCATCACACAACCATACAATGAGCACGTTAAAATCCCACACTAAGACCCCGAGCTAAAAGCAAAAAGCATCCCCCTAGCGTGCTATTGCCCCAAAAACATAAATCCCCAAAGTCTAATATGGCGCATTAAAAACGAAACATTTCACTAGGAAAAGTTGGTTAAATCCGGTAACTAAAGTGTAGAGAAGAAAGCTGAATGCGTCCCTGTGCTGGCATCGTGGGGATAATGCGACGTCAGGGCCGGAGTGAGTTATAATTACGCGGAAAGAGATGGGTAATAAATGAGTTCATACATCTAATCCACGTCTTACTCTGTGACTCAAATTATGTTTTTTTCGTGACGTCTGTTTGCACCGGGAAGCGACGCGACATGGCCTGAAGCTGCTTGTTGCTACATCTTATTGTCATCATAAGTGTGGTGCAGTGCATGTTGTTATGAGAGCATTTATAGAAAAAAATAAGAATTAAGTAAGTTTGATAATTTTGGATGAAAAAACAGTCATTTTTAAGAACTGTGCTCAAGATTTAGGCCCGTATTTATAATCAGCTCTCAAGAGTAACAGCGAGTTTGAGTTCGTATCAGAAACGTCATTCCAGTACATAATCACCTGCCAAATCCGCACTCAATATTGCTCTAAATCTTGAGATAGCTTTATAAATACGAGCCTTAGCTCACTTACACACATCGCTAGAACGATGCATGGTATGGGGTATATCTCCTTTTACATACACACATACATGCTATCACGCCTGAATCCCAAATGGGGTAGGCAGAGCGTTAACTACCTAAACAAAGATCGTTCCGCCACGCCTGACAAGTTTCGATCGTTGTTTAAGATAGATCTGTAAATTGCTGTAGTGTCAGCCCATCGCCTCATTTACAATATACTAAAACCCTCGAATCCCTTGGCTGTTTTTACAGCATGTCTGAGGGGAGATGCAGCTGGCAAATTCTGTTTTTCTGTCGTTCCCAGTTCAGCATGAAAGTTTACAATAAAAAATAAATAAGAAATTGCAGCACGCACTAGCCAATTTTTTAAGTGACTTAACTCTTAAAGAACTTAGTCACAAAACTGATCCAAGTCACTTCCCCACATCACTAGAATGCGTGGGGTATCTCTCGGTGGACACATTAAGAGTTCAGAGATTGCGGAACGCCCTCTACTCAGTTGTTTAGTTAAAACACTCTTCATGTTTCCGGTGTATGGGGACAATGGCCTGGATCTGGAGTGTGGTGGCTCAAAGAAGTGGTATTATACAGGGAGTAAAAAAAATAGCTTGCTAATTTTTAGGATGTGAACCTATCCATGAAACTGAACAACTTTCCCAAGGAACATGGTTCGAAATGTAAAAAAATATTGGCTCAAAACATTTTGTATCGGAGGAATGATACTATTATTAATTCGACGTGTTTCTCTAGTTCTATTCGGATTATTTGTCTATCATTTAAATGACTATCATCCACATTTGTTTTTTAACCAATCAGAGCAAGATTAACAGAAATATAGCCAATCAGAAATATAAATATTCAATTTTACTAGAGCAATATATCCGAGGATATTATCTTTTGCCAGTAAGATTGAGAAAAGTTGTCACCATTGTTTTACTATCCGTGTTTTTGCAATATCCCTTACCAAAAATTCGAACTACAAATCATCCTACAACATACCAAAAATAAAATAGGATGAATTTACTAAGAATCGTTAATTCTCAGTACAGTTTTCAACAATAGTTTAAAAAATACTCATATCACTCCGAAATATAAATTCAGTATTTTGCAGATACAGTCGACGAGCACAATCAGTGACCCATATTCGTTGTATATCGAGTACAGTCAGGCACAGTACAGTCCGGTAAACCGCACGGTACAGTTGATTGGTTTTTCGACAAAAGGTTTTTCTCTGTGCATTCTTCGAGCACCTACGGTAGAGTTGGAAACATTTTTATCGACAGGAGGGAAAGCGTATTCTTGAATAACTATTTTGTCGCTTTTTAGGTTCTGTCGTCCGAGCTAGGGGGTCGATCGAAATAACTGATTTAAGTTTTTAAAGTACGATGTTACGACGACCACTACTTAAGACAGCAAAGCTTGGATCACATACGTTTGTCATAAATAGAAATGTAAGTCAATTCAAATAAAAATCCCTTGCGGGGTAATCCGTCCTTCAAGAGTTCATAAAGGCTCAGCTGCTTTGCTTTCACTACGTCTCCGAATATTTAAGAGACATTTCAGATGAAATGCGTATCTATTTTTTTTATTCGGAATGGGTTTGCTCTTGACTCTAGACACTAAGTCAGGGATGACCGTGACAGAGTCGACGATGTAGCGAGCTCATCCAGAAGTGCCTGTTATGGCACTAGCATTCTCATGCACCGACGGAACAGAGCAAGATAGATTGTGTGTAAAGAGCAATTTGATTTGTTTTTAACATTCAGAAGTCCAGTAAACAAGAAGAATCAGGTAGTTTCCTTATGCAATCGACATTGGCACTAATTCAGGACGCACTAATACTAATTCTAATTCTTAGTAGCGCGCTGTCACTTTTTTAATTTGACATAAGAACTTGTGAACTGTGACTTTGACATTCCTAATTTGACGTACGACGCTTTAAATAAGCAATGACCATAGAGCGTGCTCACTAATTTTACGTAATTTAAGCAGTCTTATGTCAGATTAGGAATGTCAATGTCATGTGTTTATTTGCTATCCTGTTCTTAGTCAAATATAAGAAAGTGACAGCGCTACTAAGAATTAGAATTAGTAACTGGACGGCGTGAATCGAGGCCATTGTATCCCATCACTAGCATAAATTCGTATAGTCGCAAACTTGCCGTAACAAGATAGAGCACGGCTTTGAATACGGCACTGCAATGTGTGAGAACCACTACAACGACCGTTCGCTTCGACCCGACAACTGGCAGGACAGAAGAACACTACAGGTACGGCTCCTTCTGATGTGTTCTAACAGAATGCAGTTCTTCAATTTTTTTTCAAATCTGGCAGAATATTTCTAGATAACAAAAAAAAAACTGATTGATTCTAAAAATTTGTAGCTGTCTGCCATCATCAATCAACTTTTATAACCTTTCTGATACAAAAAAGATCCCTACCATGAGATCATTGAGCTCATATAAAGTTCCACTTGACTTGATACACGACATGCAAAGAAAGTACTATCAAATGCAACAATCTAATTGTATCAAAATCAAATTGATTTTAAATATCAATTATTATTAAATCGGTTGACTTTCTTGCCAAGGTCGTTTTGATGATTCTCCAGTAGATTGGTATATCGTTATTAAGTGGATAAATAATATTGGGAGAAACAACTGCTCTCAAATTCTGCCTCCAACAAAACATCTAGAGCGTCCGACGCCGAGCGATCAAATTTGCTGCTGCTAAGGATTGGAACAAGGCAAAAGATTTGTCGTTGGCGTCCACTTGCCGTCACGGCAACGGCAACGGCATTGATACCCACCGGTATCGTCGTTGGCTGCCAAACTGCATGTGTTATGAATTTGTATACGAAGTATGCGCGTGTGTGTGCGCGCTCAGATTGGAACAACCGACCTACTAGACCGTCCTAGTGGAAAAACAGAGCCATGGTATCGTGACGTTATCGTGCCGTTGCCGTACCGGAAAAACAACCATTTTGTAATTTTACAATAAACGCTCATGCCGTCAGCATGCGGCATCACAACACAAGATTATACTAAAGGCCTTGGAAATACAGTCATGTCAAACCTATTCAGATTTGAAAATGTTTATCGCCTTTTTATTATAGCTTGACCCTCAGGAAGCACTCACTTGAAGTAAATAAGATTTTCTATACAAAGAGCCCCTTGGGATTCTTTCTCGAATTAATCTTTTAATGCTAACCCTGCCTATCTGTTGAGAACACGATCAGAGATAGTAATTAATAAATGTTTTCTTTAACTTAGATTATCATTTATTTATGTCACCAGGTAAAATCAGGTGATTCAAACTTAAGATTGTACAGCTTATCTAGTCGTCGTCTCAGCTGATAGACGCCCAAAGCAGGACATAGGCCTCTCCCAAGGATCTCCACGATGATCAGTCTAGCGCCTTCTGCATCCAGCAGCTTCCCGCGACCTTCACCAGATCGTCGGTCCACCTTGTGGGAAGCCTGCTGCGTCTACCGTGCCGTGGCAGCCACTCCAGGACTTATCTAGTGGGACTCTGAAACTCTAGAACTAGGATTGAGGGTTTGATTCCTGTGGGTTTATGAGAAAAAATTGTAGGATAATAAAGATAAAAGTTTTGGTGGGTGAAAACTGTAGGTAAACAGGGTTCGTCAATTTTGACTCCTAGTCTTTAGTATTCGAGATTTCTTTTTTGCTGAGAAAAGTGAAGTACATTTTCATTTTCAACTGAACACGAAGCCAATTAATTTCTGCATGCAACGCAACGAGATAGTATCTCGTAGTTGCTTACTACGGAAACTGTAGCAATCGTAGCAGAGTCGTAGAATTCAGCTACGCCGTAGCAGTTCTAAATGGAAAGCTAGTAACCGCCAAAACGCTGTCAGTCAAAAGTTTGTGTGTTGCAGTTCGCAAGGATTAATTATTAATGTATTTTGAACTGTGCGGTGGGATTTTAGTTGGTCAGGCTTGGGGCTGTTCGATTCTCAGTAAGTTCATAAATTAAAACTAAGCTCTTCCAATCATATTTTATAATGCGTTCAGCGTCTGTGTTTTCTAAAGAATATGACCCTGGAGTTTTCATAGTTAGGGTGAAGGCATCTTCTGGGTGAGCTCGCTCTATCGTCGACTCTATCTCTGACCTTAGGCTAGATTCGAGAGCAAAAAAAAAAACTTTGTCATGCAGTAAGTAGTTCCATAAAATCTAAATTTTTAACAAAAAGCTAGCTGAACCAGGATAACTTGACCCGTGCTAGGCACGAAAAACACGAGTAAGATTTTAATTTATAACTATCTAGTTAGCTTAGGTACATTGAACCACGTGGCAGCGCTTGACATAGAGGTCACAACGGGAAAAGTTACAAAACAGATTCTTAAGGGTCTATGTGCTCGCGGCAACTGTCCCTTTCAAACCAATGGCAGAATGCGCGCTCTGTCCTTTTCTAGCATGGGGCTGTTACAAGCCGATTTCATATATTTTTGCATATATCTCAATGTACACAAAAAGTATTGAAAAACGGAGTTGATTATGATGTTCTTCATAATTATACGGGTGAATTAGATATTAGATATAACTATTGCTGTTTCTAAGCTCATAGAAATGTCACAGTTGTTGAAATTCGGCATTGAGACGCCAGTTTTTCATTATATTTCTGATGATATCTTGGTGTAATCATAGTATTTTTAGGTTATATCTATAAATCTAGTTGTTCTCCATATTTAAGAGATGCTAACCATATATAGATTAATTGAAAATTCATCTATTAACTATCGTAACAAAGTGAAATGCCGGACCGTGTTTAGCCCGATTTAGAGTACTTGCCTCCTTAATAAAAAAAACTTGTACAATTTCCACGGAAACCAGCCCAATTTTAGCAGCCCCGCGGCAAACAATTTCCAAACCTTTTTCTTTATCTCTTTTCGCCGTGTTCCTAATGTTGACATACTTTTAGCAAGATTTAATAAATCATGGTTCGTTCAGAAAAAATAAAAACACGCTCTTTGCGGGCAAAGGCGTAACGAAGCGAAAATTGGTATAGACTTCTGAACACGTCACAAAACGGGTTGACAAGCTTACTCTACCTTTAGCACTAGTCTTTCTTTTCCTTGTTAAGGTTATATTAAGGTTGAAATTACGAAAATGGATGTTTTTTGCGTGTTAAAAATAAGTTGGCGTACACTTTCTCTCGTTGTTGGTTTAGGATTCGCCGACGTGTGTCTTATTGGACCAGTTACTTTGAATATTAGTTTTAATTTTGTTTTTTTTTTGGGAGTTTTTTGTAGGAATACAGGACGTAAGGTGTTGATTTACAAGAACTAAGGCCCGTATTAATAAACAGCACTTGAGACTGACAGCTAGTTTGAGTTCATATCAGAAATGTCATTTCAGTACAAAACGACCTGTCAAATCCATACTTAATATTGCGCTCAATATTGAGATCGCTTTATAAATACGAGCCTAACTTGTATTATTTTTTGCACTGGTTCTTAATTCACTGGCATTTAACTGCAGATTTTAAAAAATCAGCTTGATTTAAAGAAAAATCAGCTTAACGACGTGAGGAACGCTAGTGGCTTTGATTCTTCTAGGCGAATATTACTTTGTCAATTTTGTCCCGTTCACCTTCAATGTGTGAAATTGAAATCATTCGATAAATTTTTCGGATGAATTCGGTCCACAAAACTGATCAACTTCCTCATAGGACGTCACACGTACAAAAAAGACCTCCCATACAAACGGCACGATCAGCTGACTGACTTCACTATGAAAGGCCTATTTCTTTTTAATTTAACGTACTACGAATATAACAACTCTTCCCATGAAACATGGGCAAAGTTGTTTTCTGTTTCGTGGACTGAACTCACCCTTAAAATTTATCGAACAGTTTTCATTTCACCCTAAGGAGTACAAAGCTAACCCATTTCAAAAATGTCTACCCGGGTAACGCCATGGACAAAAGATAATAAGGAAATAAATATAGGGCCGGGTTTAATGAAAAAATAAAGCTGATATTAATAACCCAAGATACGGTTTCCATCGAACGCCTACGTGTCGGGAATAGGGATAGTGTGGGCCAGTGGACGTATTCTGGAAGATCGGAAGTTTTATTATGAATGCTTTATTTATTATTACCCTAGGAAATTTAGAAATTTGCTATCAATGGGACATAACAGGTTTTTATAATAATGATCAATTTTTGATTCTGTATGCTGTTAATACCCTTTTCACTCTGATTTATAAACAAACAAATGTTTTTAGATATATCCAGCTTCTTGAGCTTCCTACTGAAATTTATCATAAAATACAGAGAACGAATTATAGAGTTTAAATAATGAAACATCACTTTGGAAGTAAAAGTTTTAGTGTTCTTCGACATTCATTACAAAGGCTATAGAGCCTTTCAAGCTTGAAATTGCATTATATCAACTGAGATAGATGTGGGAATGGCCCCCCTTGCGGGGAGGACCACTTTGCAGAGATCATGCCTAACAGCTGCTCCTAGAGAGTTGGATTCCGTTCCGTTCCAAACAAGCTAAGCTCACAAGAGCAAAGCAATTGCAAATCTTTAGGAAGTACTTTGCAGCCAGCTACTTTGTACTTAAAAAACCAATTTAGAATAAACTAGAATAAATTCTGGTTTCCGGAAATAGTTGACTTAGCATTTCGCCTCGTTTTCGTTGTTCGAATTTATGAAACCTTCTTTTATATCAGTCTCGAATCATCCCAGAATAACGCCCCATCGGGCATGTTATTGGCTAAGTTGGTTTTTCGCTTGATTGGTGTAGAGACCGGTCAAAATATATTGGTATTGTTGTAGCGAATACTAATGTAAAAGAGATTAAATGTGGACATGTATCTACAGCCGATATCGAGCAATATAATTGGTTTTGTCAATCTTTAGTAACTTCTTTGGAAAATAGTTCCAGAAATAAAGGATCACTATAGTTGATTCTTCCCAGAATTGGATTTTTTTTTTATCCCAGGATTCGCCATAAAATGTACTTTGCGTGTATATGAAAAATCATGATTTCTTTTGATAACCAAAATGTATCAATTTATTACTACCTAAACAAAGCAATCTAATTTCTAAAAGTTCCTACTTGTGAACGTAGTCAATTCAAGAGATTCACTTTTCTTTGGGTTAGTTTGAACTGCGATAGCGAATTTTTTATTATGGCAGAGCAATAGAACGGTTTACCAAAGATGAATATCTCAATCCTGCTAAGCCAAATTCAAATTATAACTACGAGGGCTTAATTTTAATTTAAAATTTTGACAGTAGAATTGATAAGAACATGAAAAAAATATTAACAAAATACCGGTCTATTCAATATTTCTTTTCAGTTTTAACTTCAACAGTAATAAATCCTACGAAACAAAAGCCCAATATCATTTAATTGGCCCAGAGTGAAAACAAAACAAAACACCCTCGTCAACAAGTTTTAATCGAACCCTTACCTGCTTACTTCGGAATGTACGTTGTTTGATACGATAAACGGTCATTATGGTCTTGTTAACCAAAGGTACTGAACTATATGAAATTTCAATAGAATATACCTAATTGGAAACAAAATATAACTTGACCTTAATTAAGTCGATTTTCGGGTTGTGGTTTCCCTGGTTTTATTGATTTCCATCAGTTTTCATTTTCAGGCAAATTTATTGGCAGATGAATCAATCAATACACACTGTTACATGAATAACGAGTGTTTTTCTGTCCCTATATTGTCGAACTAGATTCCCGCCTCGCGGTTTCACCCGCGGCTTACTGAGTTTTCTGTCAGCGGTGTCACCCGCTGCAAAAAACGTTTTCCCGTGGGAATGATGTAATTTCCCGTGGTAAAAAAGTAGCCTATGTTACTCAGTGTGAACTTCACTCCACTAGACGTCACGTTAACGGCAACGGCGACGGCACGGCGACGATCACGTGACAATATCTATGGGAATCGATGACATGCCGTGACGGTGCCGTGCCGGCAAGTGGAAAAGCGTGTCATATAATTTCATTGATTTTCATACATTATCTCACCTACGATATCGTCGACGGTACCGTGCCGTCGCCGTTGCCGTTGACGTGCCGTCTAGTGGAAAAGCGTCCAATGGTTTAAGAATTTTGGAATCAGTCCAGTATAGTTTTTGCGTTTATTCGTTACACAGTACACACACACACTAAAATCCAAAAATACAAATTTTTCCTCTTTATAATATTAGTGTAGCTGATGATACTTTTTAAAACTGAAGACTCTTCTTGAACAAAAGCTTCGAGTCTTGATAGAAACATTCAGTTTTGGATTACCGTAATCCCCGTCTTCATTCAAATTGATATTATCAACGGCTCCCCTGAGTTTTGCGGTTAAAAACATATTAAGCCGATGTATTTGTAAAATCTGGAGTAGATAAAAAGCTACGTTCCACATTTTTAATTCCTTTAAAACTAAGACGATTGCGGCTCCCCGCTGCACAGTTGGGTAAAAAAAACGATAAGAGAGCTTCAGTCGAGTAGATCTCAGCCAGAGCCGGGTATTCCCCTGAATTAATGAACTGTCTCGAACATTGTGGGATGGAGGACTTTGTTTATATTAATAAACTTTTTGTTTCTCCATGCTGGACTGGAAGCGAAAGAAAAACATAGAACGTGCCAGCTGATTCTCATCCCGGGAATGCTTTAGAAGTCAGCTGGGTTTCGAGGCTTTCAGTGTATTGTAATTTAATTAATTTCAATTCAAAAATTGCTCTCAATATTGTCAGATATGGAGAAAAGAGAGTTTAAATAGAAGTTCAAAGCACAGTATTTTTATATTGTTTTTTATTCGTAAAAATCAGCGAAGGGAATCGAGGGTTTCAGTGTATTGCAATTTAGGCGATGGGCTGACAACCCGTCACTATAGCAATATACATAATCATCATCTGTATTAGCCTTCGAAACTTGTCAGACGTGGCGGAACAACCTATGTTTAGGTCGTTTTTGCTCTGCCTACCCCATTAGGGATACAGGCATGATTTTATGTATGTATGTATGTTTTTTATTCTTTGACAATGGCATAAAGGAAAATCTCGTGTTAAATCAGCTCTGTCGTTCCTGAGAATTGCAGAGTCGTGTGAGACGATTTATCAACAAGAAGATGCAACTTGACACTGGGCTTAATCAAACAAAGGAGTTGTGTGTTTTGGTACAGTCAGGCACAAAATAGATTCCTGAGTTTAGTTGTTCTATGGAAATGCTAGTGTTTCAAGTATGGCTGGGTGAGTCTGTCTAGATCACTTCTAGCCAATATCATCTTCTTCTTTAGGAGCAGGGCTCCTGTCTGTGGAGTAATCGATACGGTTTTGTGTAAATCTCATTCCCGTTACGACACGATCTCAGCTTTTTCTTTTATTTGGTTCATATGGGCTCATCTGGGTCTATTTCGTCCTCTCTTGCCCTTTTTTTTCCCTCCAGGATGGTCTAAATAGTTCTCGTGTTGCATCTGGAGTTCTATCATTTCCTCTTCGGTATTCCATAGAAAACAATAGTCTTCAACAAGTTCCGCTTCTCTCCAACCTTACTCAGCACTCTTCATTTGTTTAATTTCTGTCCAGCCAAGATAATACCAATCACAATCACAAATGCAAATACATAAATTATCGAATCTACGACCTTCAACTCAGAAGGAGGGTCACTCACAAAGCTACCTTTGGGCTTCTAAATTTGAATTATCATGAAGATTTATTCGGTTGTTTAATTCTGTCGTTATTTTAAAAGCCGCGGTTTTGAGTGCGTTCTGCTGGCGTCTAAATGTTGGTTTATATTATCATTTTAGCCACTCTCATTTATATCCATTAAAATTCAGCTATTATTTGCAAATTTGAATGAAATAAGTCTCTGAATAAGTTTCTAAAATATTAAATTCTTAACTTGTGTTTCTGTCATTTGCACAGTAAAAAGCTCGGTGCTTTTAAAAGGTCAAAATTCGAGAATCTTATCCAAATTATATGAATGTTTTATTTCAGTAATAGAACAAAATTGCTGCATTCGTAATATTAGGTTTAAAAAATAACACCCAAGTACATTTCGCTATTTTTCCAAAACTATACTAATCTGTAACTCTTCCTTACATAAGGACATAAAAATCCTATAACATTGAAATAGACATCCGCCATCCTGAATGAGTCCCATCTAAGTAAAAACCTTTCACAAAATTTGTCCTCCATTATCCATTATTTAATAATACAATTCTATCAGATCTGAATAAAAAACACAGCTTTTACAAATCTGTACGCTTTTTTTATTTAAGCGGTAGAGAGGACGGGTTTTGCAATGTACAGTATACTTTATAGTTGTTTTGTCTAACGACTGCCGCTTTGCCATCCTTGTGTGTGTAAACATACCTACTCGCCATAGTAAACCTGTATCTGTGCACACATGGGCGCGTGTGCGTACGCGCAACCGCCGAGCGGCAGTGGTGAGATAAAAATACTAATAACCATGGGGTGTAGGTTGGAATAGCTATATCCCAAAGCATAAACCAGTCTTTTGTGTTTTGGTCGTCTGGAAGAGATCGCTTAAATGATAAGACCACCTTTGTGCACATTTAGTTTTAAAGTTTTCTTTTTTATACTTTTTAATGCAAGGTAAGAACGGAGCATGAATTGTACATCTGATATTTCGAAGCATCAATGCAATTTGTCGGTAAACTGGTCAACATTTACTCGCTCATATGCCAGCAAATACAACGCATACGATATTAGAACCAACCCGAATTATGTTTCCGTTGATGCTATTTGGATGTTGCAGAATATTTTAACCAGTGAAAACATAGAATGTGCCAGCTGCTTCTCCTCTCGTGCATGCTGTAATAGCCAGTAAAAGCAAGGGTTGCTGTGTATTGTAATTGAGGCAATAGGCTGACAACCTTTTACTGTAGCGATACACATTTCAATCTAAAATTGCACTCAATATTTGTCAGACTTGCAGAAAACTATTTTTCACTTCTGGGTTATTCCACGAACGGGTGCGACATTTACTCAAAATCAAATGAAAGATATCTGTGGCTATAAAACTCAAAACATTAAACATTATTGAGCTAAAATAGGACAAAAATTCAGGCTTAACGTCTCATACTTAATTTTCGGAATCACCCTTCTCATACTCGCAAAGCTACTACTTTGTGTTTGTGCTGGGTGTACCTAAGCTGCACAAAGTGCAACTTTGTGCATTAGTGCAGAGAAGTACTAATCATAAATTGGTCTATACTAAGGCAAAGACAATTAGGCCAATTATTAGAATTGGCTAATTATTACAAACAACGTTTGTTCCTGAAATATTTCAAATAGGTATTTTCTATAATTTGGAGACAGGTCTACACACAATAAAATATAACATGATATTCAACATATTCAAAAGTTTATTGGATGATTAAAATTCACCATGTCCCAATCGTACGCTTATGGGTATTAAATAATTAAATTAAGTGCTTAATTGTTCGCAAGAACAGCAGCTTTTGACCCAGTTTCAAAATCAGCTGTTCCTCTGAAATGTGCACACTTTCACACTATCCATCTATTAACAGAATGTTTAGCATCTAGTAAGGGGCTCAATTCTATATGCCACTGCCTAAATATAACTGTCACCTGATTAATAAAATGAGTGGCTTTATTACTTCCATGCTGGATTGGGTGTGATAGAAAAACATAGAATGTGCCAGCTACATCTCCTCCCAGGCATGCTGTAAAAATCAGCTAAGTGATTTGAGGGTTTCAGGGTATTGGAATTTAGGCGATGGGCTGACAATATGGCGTCACCATAGCAATATACATAATCATCTGTATTAAATAACCCTCAAAATTTGTCAGACGTGGCGGAACGACCTTTGGTTAGGTCGTTTTTGCTCTGCCTACCCCATTAGGGACATAGGCGTGATTTTATGTATGTATGTATTGGGCTTTATTATTTACATGTATGCTTTATCCGCTAGATTTTGTCTCATTATGCACGTTTTTTTAAGTTTTGATGTAATTTTATTAAGTAAAAATGGCTGTGAAGCGTAAAAGTAGACAAGATTAAATATCCTTATTGAAAATAACTTAAATATATAGGTAGCAGGATAAATGAAATTTAAGATTTAGAAGGTGGCGAACAGAATCGAGCCCAATATGGTAATAGACATTATCTTATCCGACATACGGGCTTTGTCCTAAGTGTGATAGGGACAGCATGTATAGATAAGGGATGGATTAATTGTTTTGGGACTAGCTATAATGGAATGTTAGGAGAGATTTATGGCTTAAGGATGTGTAGGGTTATGGGAGTAACCACCTAATATTTACTATAGAGTAAGTAACCCCGGCGGTATATTTAGTCTTGTATTGGTGAGGGTAATTAAGACAAGCTAGAATTTCTGATATTATTCTAAATTAATGATAATGTAACTTTGTAGTTTGTATATTTATATTTTAAGTGTGATTTTGCATCTACAGTAGGGGTACGAATTTTGTTATTTTTCCTCACTACGTCTACGAGCAATAAAACATAGAAATATGCTTAACAACTTCTTTAATAAGTATAATTGATAATCAAAAAGGTTAGATAAAATGCATCCGTTTTTTCTACAGGATGTAAAAAAAAGTACTGCGTTCCTTTAAACCACATGTCCTACTGATGATACCAATAACTTTCCCAAAGCACAAAAATTTTAGCTCGAAAAAAATATTTGCCTTGTCCATACAAAATTGGAGATGAGGAGAGCATCATTGTATGGAAAATGCAATTTTTCTTTTCGAGCCAAAATTTTGTGCCTTGGGAAAGTTGTTTGGTGTCATTGTAGAACATGTGGTGTAAAGGAACGCAGTACTTTTTTTTCACCCTGTATAGAAAACAATGGATGGATAATATAAAATTCTCCTATTATCGTCTCTACCTACATTAAAACCCGCAACCAAAACTTTCACCGAAACTGCGAATTTGACTAAAATAAACTGCGGTTTTCGAACCAAATTTGAGGGCCCTATTATGTACCTACTATTTGCAATTCAAAGGGAGTACCAACCGGCCAAATGAACCGATAGAATTCGCGATCAAAGAGTTTTTTGAAGTTGTTTGAAACTTGATTAAATTCTAACACGGGAGCAAATTGCTTCGCACGCTTACTGATTCTAGATTCTGTTTTGAAGTTGACAGCAGTATTATGCAACAAGTGAGATAAAGTTTAGTTTTGTTTAATGATTAAACGAAAAGTATTTAAATAACTTCCATTCTGGACTGGGAGTGATAGAAAAACATAGAATGTGCCAGCTGCATCTCCTCCCGGGCATGCTGAAAAATCAGCTAAGGGAAGCGAGGGTTTCAGTGTATTGCAATTTAGGCGATAGGCTGACAACCCGTCACTATAGCAATATACATACCTAATCATCATCTTGAAACTTGTCAGACGAGGCGGAACAACCTATGTTTAGGTCGTTTTTGCTCTGCCTACCCCATTAGGGATAAAGGCGTGATTTTATGTATATATGTATGTATGTATGTAGTTAAATAAATATGCATTTTAATTAATACATTTTTGAGATAGGACTTTGCACTTAAACAAGTCATACAGAAATCATTGTTCTGAACATAACTTTATTTTCATTCATAAACATACCTTATATTGTTTTAGGGCTCGCATTGATCAATATTAATTGTTCAATGAAGTTGTTTTTCTTTTCAGTGTGGACTTGGATCTCTCCCTAATTATTGAACGGATATTTACCATAATCAGACGATAATCCATTTTCAGAGAGAATATTCTGTAAAATACTTAACTTATACCGGGTGTAAGGGACAGCGTCCCGCAAACTGATAGGGGTTGCTCAGTCAACGATACTGAACACATATCACCAGGATTTTTTGTCAGGAAATGAAAAAAAAATTTTGCTTTTTCATACAAATTGTCTGATTGATGTGGTCATACTGTATGAAAAAGCAAATTTTTTTTTCATTTCCTGATAAAAAATCCTGGTGGTAGTTGTTCAGTTTCGTTGGCTGAGCAACCCCTGCTATAAGTTTGCGGGACGCTGTCCCTTACACCCCGTATGTTCCTTCGAATAGTGTGCACTAAGTATGGTAGGAACATAATTTTACTTATTTCTCAGAATAACATGGTTAACCACTCTCCCACCATGCTTTAATGAAAAATGTGCTTATTATGAAAATACCCGTTTAATTTTGGCAATAATCTCGACAGTTTAATATACGTTGTAATAAATTATTCGTGTCTGCAATAACGAAACGACATGTGGCGCGTGACGGCAGAGTTATGAATATATTTTAATATATTATTATCAAAATATGGGAATCTCAGTAGGTATCCTGTGATGGGTGTTATGTTGTTTATTTCTAGTTTTTTTTTTTCGTTCAGATAATGTCTTAAATGTGGTACGGGGTAAAAAAAAATCCCATAATTTTCGTATAAGCTCTGATGTAAACAGCTGCAACATCTGCACCTACTAATAATCAAACTTAGGAGGGTACCTGAAATTTTGGGTTGTTACGACAGCTTTAAAAATACAAAACTTTTATTTTTAAAAGACCAGGCTTTCAATGCGACCAGCCGAGGGTTAATAAAGTTTCGCATTTTTTATTTGTACTTAATTTGTCATACGGTTCATTTTATTTACAAATCTATTTAACCAATAGATTTTGTGTGCTAAACTGGCTATTATTCGGTCTATTTAGCAAATTATTCAGCGTTCGTTTCAGATATATTGTACGTGATGATATGCAAAGCGGCGGAACGTCCAAGCAGCGGATTTCCTATTTAATTAACAAGTTGGATGAAATGCTGTTGCTGCTATTTTGGACTTTATCGTTCATATTAAGGGTCGTATTTATAATCAGCTCTCAAGAGTGACAGCGAATTTGAGTTTGTATCAGAAATGTCATTTCAGTACAAAACGACCTGTCAAATCCAAACTTAATATTGCTCTCAATCTTGAGATCCCTTTATAAATACGAGCCTTACTATGGCTTTAGGTACTTATATTATTTAGGTAATTCTTCTTTTTCTGTCGTGTGGGTTTCGAGCCGATCGACCCTATGAACCCTAGTGTCAGTGTTTTTAAACCGCCTAATAGCAAAGCTAATAGGCCTCTGACATGGTGTCTGTGACGACCACTATCCAAAGACAGCGACCGGGACCGACGGCTTAACGTGCCCTCCGAATCACTGAATCTTTTTTCATTTCTGACCACCAGGTAATTCAGAACGCAATGTCCTAACCAAACTGGGGAAAATCTCATAAAGTGATAATTATGAACAAATCTACGAACAAAAAGGGGAACAAATATAAAAATTGTTCTACCTAGGTACTTTAACCGCCTTGAAACCACAAACCAACCCAAGCAGTTAAACGTGTACACGATTTTAGTAGTTAATCAAACAGATTGCCTCGCAGACAGTCTCATTAGCACGTAATTACCACTTTGAGAAACGCATTGCGATTAGATTGAAATGCCTCGGCTAATGGCTTTAGACTAAGTTTGATAATATTATATTGTATACACAGGTTGATGACCTCTGATAAAATAATTTGCGAGAGACACGTCTAGAATTTTAATTTTGATACGACGACATAATAAGCCTGTGTTCAGACGGTACGCGGGTTGAACGCGGGCTGAACGCGTCTTTCATACATTTCGGCCTGGCGCAAAGCCCGCGCACGACACGCTCAAGCCCCGCGTACGACACGCGTAAGCCACGCGCACTGGCAAAAATGTATGAAATACGCGTTCAGCCTGCGTACAGCCCGCGCACATCTGAACACAGCCTTAGGGTCAGTTCACACTAGGAAGCGGCGCGAAGCTGCTTAAAGATGCATGTCGCTGTATCAAGAATTGACAGGCTGCACAGGCGTTGAATATTCGATTTCTGTCAATTTAGCATACGCTGCCGCCGGGTGAATTTTCAAACTAACCTATTCACCATAAGATGATTATTGACAGCGTATATAAAATTACATTTTCTGCATTGAGGTGTCCAGTTACCATCATATAAGATGAACGGGGTTATAATAAATATTCTTGTGCCCATAGACTAAAATCCTTTATTGGGAGCCTGTGCCGATATGAAACCTGTGGGTGTTTTTCGAGTCGAAGAACGAACTGATGAACCCTTCTGTCAGAGTTTTTAACCGCCTATTAGTTGGTAGTAGCTAAAACGAAACTATATTCTCCTCTATTTTCTATAGGACTAAAAAAAACAACCAGTATTGCCAACATTAGTTCGTTTCGGGTGTAATCGGGTCTGCTCAGTCAATTTTAAGATATCATGAGACTAATAATAATATTCCTGTGCCAATATGAAATTAACTTCTCCTCTTTTTTTTCTATCGGACTGAAAAACAAAAAACATACGTGTTGTCAACAAACATTAGTTCATTTCGGGGTGTAACCGGATCTGCCAGTTTAATTTAAAGACCGATAGTTAGGTAATCTTCTTATGCCGATATGACACAACTATCATCTCCACCTATAATTTTCTATCGGGCTGAAAAAACTCCCAGTATTACCAACATTAGTTCGTTTCGGGGTGTAACCGGGTCTGCCAAGTGAATTTTTCATGAGAATCCGCCGAGCAGCACCTGACTCTTCTAAGTGAATTACATCGCTAACTTACTAGTAAGGAGATAACTTCGGCCCCGGAAAAATGTTTTTAAGACTACGTATCTTACTTTTATACTAGGTTTTCACAGTAGGATTCGGTTTTAAGTACATTGTATTTTTTGTTTTTAAAAATCTGGTGTGGTTTATAGATTTTGTTTCGTACCGCTCACATACTCTTTATACCTAAAAACTTACAAAGTTGTTTAAATGATAATATTCACGTATTTAGATGAGGAGCATTTTGAAACGATTTAATTCGATCATTTGGATGCGGATCAGGGGGATTATAAAAAGCAGTGTACATGCTGAGCATCAAATTTTTTTACTCGGTAGTAGCACAGAATAATATAGTATCTAGCGATATGGTATCGCTATATACTATTTACAATAATGTAATTTTAGTTAAATATTCTTTAACAACACTATAAACGAAGTAATCATATACAACAAAAAAATCTCTTTAATTTTTAATATACTAAAATTTCAGGATTCTCTGAAACGATTAAGATTATTTTATTTCTGTAGTTTCTGAACTATAACAAATATTTGTGATTTCTATAACTTACATTTTTTAATAAGCTTACCTCTTAAATCATTGATGCTCTACCTATCCCAGAAGGGATACAAGAGTAACAAACCCAAACCACTATTTGAATTATTCAAGTTTTCAACACATATTTCATGCTAGACCAAAATACAGCGCGTTGCTTTAATTTGCGTACGATATTACCTAGGTACAATGAAAATGCATTGTTTAGTCTAACAATAGGTACATGTATCCACATATCCCGCATTCACAGATAATGGGCGCTTTTCCACTAGACGGCACGTCAACGGCAACGGCAACGGCACGTTATCGTCGACGATACCGTGGAAGAGATAATGTATGAAAATCAATCAAATTATATGACACGCTTTTCCACTTGACGGCACGGCACCGGCACGTCAACGGCATGGCAGTGATTCCCACCGGTATCGTCACGATACCGTCAACGGTGTATGTTGTAGAATGAATCCATAATTCGAATTTTCGCGATAACCCTAGGCAGGCATAATGTTTTTTTTTTTTATGTGTGATTCTACAGATGATTTAGTCACTGACTGTTTTTTGATTTCAAATTTTGAATTTTCACGATAGCCCTATACGATAGGATATTATGCAAACTTGGATAATATTATAAAACGGTGCCGATTCTGTAAATAAGACCCAGTGAAAATATATAAGCGCTTAGAAAGGGATGGCAGTAGGTATACCTATAGAATAGACGAACTTATTTTGATTTTGTCAGTTCAAGATTCATATTTATATTAATTTATTGCATTCATAATAAATACATACAATAAATCTATACAATTAAAAGGGGTGAATGATTTTTGTGCTCATTCATGCTGTTGGCCCTTTATTTTCATTATTGTCTAATTATTCCAGTTTCGGCAGTTTAAAATAATCTTGATTATTGGATTTTGTAGAGTAATTGGGAAAATTCGAATTATCAAATCATCCTACGACATTTCTACAACTTAGAGGTTGGCAAACATGAGGGCGCCACTGTCTTTTATATGGCATCACCAAGGAACAAATTCTTATTCTTCTATTCTCCTCATAGAGTGATAAAAAACAAGTTTTGATGCTTGAATTTTTTTAGTATTAAAGTTCTGTTTAATCACTGTAGTCAGTAAGTTTCTAGTAAGCCATTGATAATCTATCTACCCTGTAAGGCATACAGGCGTGACTATAAATATATATATTATGTATGTATTAATTTATTGGAATGAGAAAGTAGTGACGAAAGTAGCGAAAACGGTTTTCAGTAAGCCGTTGATGCTCTGCTTACCCCGTAAGGGATATAGACGTGACTATATTAGTATTTTCTAATTTATTGGAGTAAGAAAGTACAGGAGAAAGTGGCAGTAAAAGTTTCTAGTTACTCACTGATGCTCTGCCTACCCCGTTAGGGATACAGGCATGACTGTATGTTTATGTATGTATGTATGTATAAATAAGTAAATTAGAAAGTTGCAGCCATAAGTAAAGTGATTTTTAAATTGTAAATGGAGGACTTTTTATAGACAGCTTCATCCCCCTTTTTCACCCCTTCAGGGGTTGATTATATTAACGGACTTTCATACAAAATCCCATCACCTTATTTAACCCCTTAGGGGGTGAATTTTGAAAATCCTTTCTTAGTGCACCGCCCTAGACCTCATAAGGAACCTACATGCCAAATTTGGAGTCTCTACATCCAGCGGTTTGGGCTGTGCGTTGATATGTCAGTCAGTCAGTCAGTCAGTTTCTTCTTTTATATAATAAGGTATTTTTAAATTAAGTACCTACAAATATTTTAAGGGTGGATTTCTATCATCAAACTGAACAACTTTCCTCAAGGAACATGGGTCGAAATATGAAAAACAAATTTGGCCCTCCCATTCAAATTGACTCCGGCCGCTGACACCATTTGTATGGGAGTGTAAATTTTTTTTTTTCATATTTCGACCTATGTGGGAAAAGTTGTTCAGTTTGATGATCGAAATCCACCCTTGAAATATTTGTACTTAATTTAAAAAGCGCTTATATATAGATAAGGAAAAATAATAAAGTACCAAAATGTATTGATGAATGCATTATGTACTTGAATGTCACATTGATAATGATAACAAACATCGATAACATCTGCTTACTGCAAAATCACATAAAATAAACTACATATTCATTTATTGCAAACACTTTTTGAAGTTTCATGCTACTATTGCACTTAGATATTGCTCTGTAACTGATCACACACCAGTTTTATCTGCTGTTCTTATGAAAGCGGCTCCTAAATCAGATAATAATCTATCAATCCGAAATTCTGCCATACATTGCTTGAACACTGTACAGTATTGATCATTCGCACACTTTTCTGTATCGTTTTATTCATTATTGCTTTATAAAAAACAATTTGGCTATAAATAAAATTAATTAAATGCAGAAAAACACTGAAAAATATGATTTGTTTACATTTATACAGAGACAGGACATTCATAGAAAAAAAAAACTGCACAAATGTCAAAACCGGCAACAAAATCTATGGCCAACAATACGCAAGTAAACTGTCAATTTTACCAACATGACAAACAAAATAGTGATGTGCTGCACTACTACACTGCTACTACATAGAATATATGGATATCAATGTTCATATCGAATTATATTACCATTGAAAAATATTTTTAAAATCCCGATTTCGTTTTAAGGGTGGAAGAATATTTATTTAATATCATACCTCCACCATTAAAACTAAAGGTTACACAATAAATAAGTCAAGACCATATTTTTTTTTTTATTTATTTACTAACGGGAGCCGAATATTTTTGTAAGTAGACTGGTATTTTCACACAATCTGCATAGTAATAGGTATACCAATTTGGTTTCTATTTCGGTACTTGTGAAATTGAATGGCACCGGTTAGTGATCCTGCGCCGCTCAAAGTAGGCACCATTTTGACCCATAGTCTACATCTGAAAACAATATCGATATCGATGAAAGTAAAAAATTTCCGCACTATAGAGATGAACCGGCTATTTCATACTTAACACAAAAAGTATGATAAAACGGTCTTTAAAGAGGAGTTCATCATGACTGATATTTGATATTATCATAAAAAATCATCTCATCTGGCTTCATCGAGAGGAAATATAGCCAAAAATTGGCGTTTAATGCCGTCTTTTCTTCCTGACCTTAGGTCACATATTTCACAGCAGCGAAATTTCTTTAAAGATATGTAAGAGAGATAGATAAAAAAATTATTATCACTTTCTTAAAAGTCCTGAAGGACAATTACAAGTCCTAACAACGTTTCACTTGTTTGCTAACTGAAATTATCTTTAAACAAATTAAGAAAAAATAGAGAAACAAGTAAACAATGCTTCGTCAACACAATACATGTCACTGAAAAAACATAACCGCGAAACGAAGATAGAAAGAATTTATGAAAGAAAGAGTGAGACTGAGGAAGTGAATGAGATGAAAATAGTCGCCATGAAACTTGTTGCCCGTTTCCTAGACTTTTATTTTTTTTATGGAGTTGCGACAGACTTTTATACCTACATGTCGTTGTCAAATTTGATAAACAGGTTTCGGGTTGCCATTTGTGAAGATATTTTTAGTTATAAAAACTTTAATTTTAATAGGTACGTACTAAGGTTTATGATTATAATTTAAGTTTAATTTTCCTATTTGAGTAGTTAAAAATTTCGCCAAAAATATATTGCTCTCCTACCCAACCATATTTCCCGAATCGGTAAGAGCCCAGACTTCCATGCTGGACAGAGAGTAATAGAAAAACATAGAATGTGCCAGCTGCATCTTCCCCCGGATATGCTGTAAAAATCAGCTAAGGGTCGAGGGTTTCAGTATTGTAATTTAGACGACGACGGACTGATAACCTGTCACTACATATATCAATATACAGATCTACTTAACCATTCTAGAATTCTGCTTATGGTTTTTTTTAAAGTTTTTAATGTCCACAAACCTCAGAAACCGCTCGGGATGCGAGAACCTATCACCCGAAGTTCTAGAAAGAGTGATAAAATCTATAAAAATCAACCTTCTTTTCGTCAACTCTGGTGGCGGCTACTTGGCCAAGATTATTTTCTCGACTTTATGGAATAAATTGTATTGAATTAAATAAACTTATTTCACAAGCAGAACCAAATAAAATAAAAAAGTTACAGCAAAAGAACATCGGATGACTACTTTTGCCACAGCCTGTATATTAATACCGAAATTTTAAGATGAGGCCAATCTAATTCATAAAGGCAAAAGTAAAATATATAAAAAATACGTTACATTAACTTTTTATTTTTAACGAGACTATGAATGAGAATTTTACTGAAATATGTGTCAGTACAGTACTCAGTACTGCCCTGGAAAATCGAGGGTGACTGGCTACGATACCGTCGACGTCCCGTCGACGGTATCGTCTAGTGGAAAAACAGAGCCACGGTATCGTGACGTTGCCGTTGACGTGACGTGGACGTGCCGTGGACGTGCCGTCTAGTGGAAAAGCGCCCAATGTTAGTGACGAATTGCTCTGCATTTACCTAAAAGGCTGTTTTTTTTTTTTTTTTTTTATATTTGGCAATCAAGAAAAATTCATCATGAA
The DNA here is from genome assembly GCA_029255725.1 of Scrobipalpa atriplicella. Lineage (NCBI taxonomy): Eukaryota > Metazoa > Arthropoda > Insecta > Lepidoptera > Gelechiidae > Scrobipalpa > Scrobipalpa atriplicella. The sequence continues at coordinate 33,492 of JARACY010003397.1, forward strand.
CATCTGAGAATGGGGGGCTCAGATAGTGCTGGACTCCTACCAGCTAAAAAACTTAAATTGCCATTTCTA
>JARACY010003398.1:0-33559 GCA_029255725.1 Scrobipalpa atriplicella
GTATTTCATACAAATGGAACTAGGAACTTTTGTGATAAATACTTTCAGCGTAACAGTTTGGTTATTTGCGGAATTTTTGCATTCCATAATTGATTAAGATGAGGAAAATTATCTATTTTGAATAAAAAAATAACGAACATTTTATATCCTGACAAAGGTTCTGTTAACTTGTCTATGCATAATGAATGGGACGATTGTGGAATGATCATAAGAGGTTGTATTGTGATGATTATGAAAGATAAGCTAAGGCGAATCTCTGTCTTTGAAATCAAAGATTAGACTTAAGCCAGAGAGAAGAGTATAGATAAATAATGGAATCAGAGTCTAGGATACTTTTCATTGACATTTTAACCATGACACACTACACGGTACATAATGAGGTTTTATGAAATTTGGTGTTAGGAGTAAATTCAATAACTTGAATCATACATTGTTTTGATTCAGTTATAACATTAACAGGTTTTATCTGTATTTCATAATTCGCTCCAACTAATAGGCACACTGCAAACAAGACTGTTCCTTTGCTTGGCTTTGTATTTTGTCCGAATAATCATCAAAATAAGTTGAATATTCGTCCGATGAGTTCCGAGTTTTGGTAGGAACAGTTTTATTTGTTACATTCTCCAAAAGGTTAGTAATTTTTATTTTGGGTTGAGATTTTTGAGTAGAACTTTTTGTCAGTTGGATTTAAATGACTGGAACTATCAAATGCAACACTTTCATTCTTTGACCAGGGTCATTCGTATATTGGTTCAATTTCAAATCAATAAAAGAGTATTGGTTGGACTGAACAGATGAGATCACAGGGTCGACTGGCCTTCCGGTTCCTCGGCAGAGACTTGTTGCCCTTGGGAAGGAGATTTTTATTCATGACTAAATGTTTAAAGCTTGGGGATTCAATCCATGTAACTATTTGCTGACCTTTTGGTTTAAATTACACACTACACAAAATACATTCTGGGAAAAGTGTCAATGAAATTTTTTCTAACTGATTATATTTGTGGATCTCAATTTTGAGAAGAGAATTTTCCTCCGTTGAAGTTTTAAGTCAACTCCAGTAAATTGGGGGTCGGATGTAACGATACGCCTTCATGTTTAAGCGCATCGTCACTCCACAAATATAATATTTCTTATAAATAGCTTGATTTGATAAAAATTATATATTCGTAAAATTTTAATTCATTAAAATCGATTTAAGACATTTTGAATTTTGCGCCATTTCAGACGAAATCGCACCTGAGCTCTTATTGGTCAGATAGTTGTATGATTACCGCGAGAAGAGAATCTGCAAGTAAACAAAAGTTTACAAACTTTCAGATTAGTACTTAGTTGAATATTGTTCGAAAAATAACGATCATGTTCATAAATTAAAATAAACTTGAATATAGCATTTTGATTATTCAAATATGAACCAATAGCATTCAGAAATAAACTTGCTATTTTGTTAACAATATTGCTTGTTAATCAATTTAATTTAAATATTGATCATTATAAAATACGGTTTAAATATTTGTCAAATTATAATAAACATCAAATACCATTAACATCAAATTGAAACAAAAATAATGTTAATCAAATGACTGACAAGTTCATTCATCAATGTCTGAAAGGATTACAGTACCTCTCCGTGTTTATGGTGTATTGAGAGTGGCGAAAAAAGGAACTAACTAGACCGTCAAGATCATACAATATAAAACTTCTTGTTCCATGTAAATACATAGAATCGCAATACAAAATGACCCTAAGATAAAAACTCATTGTATTACGTGGAAGGTCTATGGTTGTTCATATCTTATATTTGATATTTTCTCCGACATGCAGCGCCACACTAAAATTCATGGGATGGAGCTGGCACATTCTATACAGAATTGTTGCGAAATTTGATCAAACTTCTGATTAAATAAATGGTGGGAATTGATTAAAAAGAACGATTGTAACAATTTAATAATTTTCGAATTAATTTCTCATGTATTTTACGTAAAATCCTTAATTTTGTAGTAAATGGGAAAAGCGCCATCTGTTCTCAAATTAGAATACTTTTAGGGCTAGCCTCCTAGGCTAACTTCAGGTTCGAATCCGGGAGCCAATGCTATTGATTCGTGGAGGGTAGTGTTGGAAAAATCTTGGCTGAGATTGTTGCCGTCCCTTTTTGTTCTCTTATGAGCGACAGTGACAGGTGTGAAATTTTATTGGTTAAGTCATCATTTTTGTAACTACAAATTGCTACCATTGGTTATTACTCGACGAAATATAAAAGTTTTGATTCATTAGCGATTTTCAAGTATTCCGTGGTAATCGTAATTTTGTCGGTTTACACAGACGCTTCCTTGGAAAAACATGCGGTTGTGACACTTTTGGGAAAGGCGCCGGGAGCGACGGTCGCAACTAGGAAGAGGCTTCTTGGTTCCAGGGAAGGCGACGGGTGCTGGTGGTGCCATGGCGTCTGCAGCTATATCTGGTCAGATCTTTCCTTATATTTCGTAGATACAGAATATAACAGTGCAATATAAAGTTTTGTAATCGCGTAACGTAAGAAAAAGCGTATGAGTATGAGTGTCGGTACTAAGCCGTGTCTGCCATATTTGTTTCCTAATTATTGTAACACGTAAATGAAATTCATATTTTTCATAAGTTAGATTCTTGTAGTATGTTGGTTTAAGATCTGTGATATTCTGGTTCTACATATTGTCATGTGTTTTAGCTTATCTCCGTGTACATTCTACATTTTTACTTCGGATTGTGAGTTCTACCTACGATAATTTTATGTGTACATTTTCAGGAATTTTCCATACGTTTTATTCTATTGTATCTGTGTGAAGCTGTGATTTAAGTGTACCTATTTTTAAGAAATTATATTTTGATTGAACGAAAATAAAAGTACGGAACGGTAGGTAGTTAGTTATAACCACGACGTGCGGGTACGGAACGGTAGGTAGTACGTTGCGCGGCGCGCTTTGCCTCGTAGGTGCATTTGGTTAGAGCCTTCGGTACTCATAGTGCGTGAGCTAGATCGTAGGTTCGATTTCGTTTAAATTATTTACACTTTCTTCTGCGGGATAGTTTCTCGTTAGGTCACGGGACTGCGATACAGTTGTTGGTTATTTTGCAGAGTAGGATTGTTTCAGGATTTTGTGCGTCGGAGGGTACGTTTTGGTATGACGTTATTTCAATAGATTAGTGTAAATTTGAGTGAAAAGTTGACCTACATTCAATCTGGTATGTTTAATAAAAGTTCGGAGATTAATTAAAAAAATGTAGTCGCACTTATTCCTCCATAGCAAATTCGGTGGTGTAGTAGCACGACATGTCGATATCCAGAAATTATTAATCTTGTTGCGGAACTTTTGTACTACTTTTAAGCTAATTCGAGTCAGACGTGAGAAGCGGTCACCCATCCATCAGCGGTCATCCATCCATTTTAAATCGTACAATTTTATTAGTAAGAAATAGTTTCAAAAATAGTTCGAATTTGTTGATACATTGTTCTTAGATTTACCCTGCAGATATTTGAGGCGTGATTTTAGATTATTGTTAATTTGTTAGTAGTGTAGCCAGATTGTTTAGGATATTGATATCAGAATTAGGTGTACCTACCGGGAATTAGACGGATCTTCAATATAGGTGGACATTCCGGGCATGCGATGGATCTTTAAGAATATTAGGTGTACCTACCGGGAATTCGAAGCTTCAATAATATTAGGTGGACATTCCGGGAATTTGGCGGACCTTCGAGAATCTTGAAAGGATACTACTACTGATAGGAACGGATATTATTATTTTAGATTATTTAGGTACCTACCTACTGCAGTTCCGGTTTGATTCAGAGACGTCGATGTTCCAACCAGAAGGGTGACAATTACAGTTTTGAAAAGGTAATATCTACTTTTATTTAGTATTTAATGTTCATCTACATATTTTGCCTACAATTAAATATTATTCAAAATTCAGAAATGCAAAGTTTAATAATATTTTGATACATCTTTTTATACCTAATTCAGGAAACATTTAAGTCCATTTTATGAATATTTTCTCATTAGCAATTTTACTAATGACATTTTAGTAATAGTTATCTGACTAACATTTTTAACGGATTTAGAATGAATGTCATATTTAGATTCAAGGCCATACTCATATGCCAAGCAGTGGAAATTTTAAGCATTTAGAGAGTAACATTTCCGTAACTTTTATTCGTATAAAGTTTCTTATTGTTTTGATATTATTTAACCAAATGTTTATTACCAGCCTTTTACATTTTATATGGAGTTGCATAGAAAGTTTGCAATGTCAAAAGTAATAAATAAAGAAGTTACTTTTATGAAAGTGATGTTGGATTTGAGCTTACTAGGCCAAGCTAAGACAAAGCCTTAATAGTTTTCTCTAAATAAAGAATGGGAAACTATACAAGTACAGTTCGATTCACCATTTCTTATTACTTAGTTCAAGGAAACTAGGTTAGACAATTTTAAAATACAAAATTGTTGTTTCTTTTTAGTAGAAGGTTGAAAATAAATAATTACCTTTAATTTAAAGTAGATTCTGCAAAAGTTTAAAATATGTTTTGATTGCAGTAAATTCTCTTCATATTTTCATTTTCTTTTATTTTGAAATAAATTCTTTTTGACTTTGTAATGGAAGATTAATGTTTTTTGTTTTCAAATATATAATTTTCATAGATTCACAATTCTAGTAAATAAGTAAATCTAGATGTCGTGAATTCATTGGTTCCATTAAACTCAGTAAATGTAAATTCAAAAGAAATCCTGATATTAAAATCACAGTAAAACTAAAATTACCACATCATTAAATACAAAAATGAAATACATTATTCTCAAATTAAGTTTATGAATATTGAAAAGGTTTTCATTTGGAATACCTTAACCATACACTAGGTTCAGGAACAAACCTAGATTTGATGGATATACCCTCTTGTCCTTTTGTATACTTAGTAAAGTATGACTAGACTGACTGACAAAAATATTGCAATTTGACTTGAATTAAAGATACTTCCCCTCATATCAGGATTAAATATATTGGAGGAGCTCTGTCCAGAGTCTGGCTGACGAGGAGCACTGCACGGTGGCGGGAAAGGGCGGTGCCCCGGCTTTACCAAAAACACAAAAATGCTGTTGTAGTTTTATCTTGTTTGAAACAGCAAATTTCTTACAATATATTTGAATGCTAAGATTATTAGTCTTCCTCACCCTCTAAAAACTTTATTGTTGAACATTTGCCAAATATTAGGATTATTTTTATTCTATTCATCTTCATCATCACTTTCGTAAGTTTAGTATTTTCTATTCTAATTAACTATCATTAGACAATGTAGGTTATACCATTCGAGTCATTAAAGTTCAGGGGTTACAACAGCGGTTCGCAACTTTAGGTCCTATTATACTACTAGACGTTCATTTGGCCAAATACTAATCTCATTAAACTGAAACCAATTCTGTTACTTTAAGTTCTTTCTTTTCCTCTATTTACAGTGTCTTCAGCCTTGTCCTTGTCCAGCCTACTGGGATTCGTGTCTGATGGATCCGTGCTCTATCTACGATTAGTGTCGCGTTTAAGTGTAGTAAATAATTATTTCCTTGAAGTGATTTACTTGCAACTGAAGAATTTTAATTAAAGTTTTCGTATCTTAAATTTCATCTTTACATTTATTAAAATCATCCTTTAAATTCTCAACATTTAACTTTTCTTAATTTCCTTTTACTTCTCTTTTCTTTATTAGGGTTAAAAAAAAAATAGGGCTAGGTTAGAGTAGGTGAATGTTACAAATCGGTTTGCGTGACCAGGATTGTATCGTTTTTCGTGTTACTACGGACTTAAATATCTTGAAACTATGATTTTTGTGTCATTTTATTTAAATTTTGCTAATGTTCCTATTACAGTTGACTACATTTACTATCATTTTGACGTTTAGACTAGAGAGTATAGGCTTACAGCACGTTTATTTTGATTTTGCGTTACTAGGATTACGATTTTATTTAGACGTAGAGCACGGATCTTTCCATTTTCTTTCAGTTCTAGTATCAGACTTTTGACTTGCTGCGGAATTGGTTTCACTTTTACTATTACGTGGTTATTTTTGTAACCACAAATTGTTGTTCGTGAAAACGGAGTGACAAGAATGGTATTTTAGTGTATAAGGTGTTATGAATTTTATGTTTTATTGATATTTTTCCGGGGTTGTAAACTTTTCATGCGGTTTGTTTAGATTTACTAATTAACTTACTTACATTGCCTTAATAATCATGATTTTATTGTTTTACACTGCCATTTACATTAACATAACAATACATTTTGAAGATTACCTACACACAAAATGTCTAGTAAATTGGGGGTCGTTAGTAAACTTTGGGGGTCGTAAGTAGATTATGGGGGTCGTTAAGTTATAAAAGTAAATTCAAGTCTTAACACACTTGCATGAAGATAAGCTAGTGTTCTTAAATGTGTAATTTTAATTTTAAAACAGTAACCTTCAACTTTAATAAACAAAACGATGTCAAGCCTAGATTTCTTAGAACATTCTTAGTTCTTTTGAGTATTTTTAGATGTCATTAAAGATAGTTGAGTAGCGAAAGTACACAAACGCGATGTTTCAATTTGAAATTTAATCGTATACATCTAATTAATTCAACATCATGCTTCTCATGGTTATTGTATGTTCATTTAAGAAATTTAGTGTTTCTTATATCAAAATTAGGCTACATTTAAAATTTTTACAAGGCAACAAAAAAATAAGTCAATTCAGTAACGTAAAATTACAATTCGTTTTTCTGAATCGTTAGTAGATAACATTTAATCAAAGCAATTGTTTACGGTTGTTATGCTTAATTTTGGGTTTCCTTTTGCCAATATTTAAAACTTATGAGTTACTTCTGGTTTCTGTTGCGAATACTTATAATTAATTAGTTATTTTGTTTATTTACTATTGTATTATTTTTATTCTAAATTGTTAAAACGTATATTTACATTCTATGCAACTTCGATAATTAAGCTGAATATTTATACTTCATTCATTCATGACGCGATTAACTTATCTAAGGTTATTTGAATTGGCTTAAATCAAATAAATTTTTGATTAAGTTAGTTCCAGTGCCAACAAAACCAACCAAAATTAACAAATCATTTAGTTGTAGTAGTAGTACATGTACAATTAATTAGGCTTTGCATTCATTAAAAAAAAACATTTACATTCTATTCAATTGTAGCAGATTTGGCAGAGCTGATTCGTAAACGTACGATGAGATTTTCTGGAGCCGGTTTATTTCTTTTATGTCCTTCTATTACGTGTTTCAGATATTCGAGTGTTAGAGATAGTGTTGTTTAGGACATATTTTTAATTTTTAAGCGAATTCAGGAAAAATTCATCGTTGTAGAAGGATTTATCGGTTATGAATTTCCAGGATTTTAACATTTTAATTATTTTATTTGTGTACCTATTTTAATTCACAAATTATTTTCAGATTTCATCAACAAATATAATTATTTCTCATGTTTGAATTAAGTAATGGGTTTAGAAGGTTTAGTTTCTAAGGCATTTTTGCGCGTAATTAATTTGATAACAGTTTTCTCTATATAAAGTACAGCGTAAAATTTTCTGATACACATAATAAGCGATTGCGTAATATCTTGACATCCTAAAATTCTTAAAAAAAAAAACCAGACATTTTAGTGAAACTGCATTTTACAGAGGACACTTGAAAAAGCGAGCAAATCGACGGTGATACAACACGAAAATTAAATCAATATGTTACGCGAGCGAAGCGAACGCGACGTAATAAAACTAAACCATTAACATGACGCGAGCGAAGCGAGCGCGACACTACTCGAAAACTTCTTCTTCTGTTGTATGGGTATCAAGTCGATCGACCCGATGAACCCTGGTGTCAGAGTTTTAAACCGCCTTATAGCACAGCTAATAGACCTCTGACATGGTTTGTGTTACAACCACTATCTATGATAGCGATCGGGACCGACGGCTTAACGTGCCCTCCGTAGCACGGAATCCTTTTACTTTTCGGACAATCAGGTGATTCAGCCTGCAATGTCTTCACCAAACTAGAAACAACAACACAAAGTCATTCTCCCCTTGAGAATCGAACCGAGAACCTCTGGATCGAGAGCCCATGGCTCGGACCACTAGACCACGGAAGCAGTTAGTAGACCACTGAAGCAGTTATATCTTGACTTTAGCGTAATACAAGCGTAAGCGTAATAGTAGTTAGAAAAAGAAAAAATATTTGGGCAAGAGTGCTGGGGTCTCATGGTTCGGAGCGGGTTAATCTGTTTTGGGTTCCTCCAAACCCTCAGGATTTCTCTACATTCCTTTGTCTTGGGCGCCACACTGCTTGCTACAAACGTGTTTGTCCTTAGTTCATAAGTACTAACTTAGTTTTAAAATAATACCTAGCATAAATGCAATAGCGTAAAAGATACGTTGCTTCATTCAATAATTTTCATGATAAGTTTATTATTTTAGAAAGAGCAAAAGTTGTGGCGTAAATATTTTCATATTCCTTTATTTTAGAAAAGGCAACGTTCATATAGCGATTGGCGTAATTTCTGTGTTATATGTTTAATTTCACTAACCCTAAGTGTTTTAGTTGATAAGTTTTGGAGTTATCATTTGCGAATTTTAAAGTACGTATTTTGATTTGGGAACAGATGGATATTTCCAATAAGAATGCAAAAAAAAAAAAAAAAACACAATTTATCACATGCATTTCAATAATTCTAAATTTGTTTATCAGTGGTCAAGTAGAGGTGGCTGTGATGTTTATTTGAGTGGCGCAGATCAGAGTAAGGTGGCCAATAAAAGGGGATTGAAAGATTGATGAACGTATTATTATAATTTATGTATTATTATTATTTATGTTTATTAAATATTTATTTTATTAATAAGTTTGAAAGGAGATGTAAGCAGGGCTCTGGTAAATATCATAGCTTACCTACTTTGACTACAAGTTATTGTGCGTCCTTCTAAAAACTACACCACACAACAACGAAATTTATATGAAAAGTAGAAGCTAGGATTAGGACAGCAGTCATTTCTGTGTTTAACAGGTGTTTCATATATTTTTCTACTTACACGCAGTTCTCAGGCTGATGCTATGAGGCTAATGCTTTTCCCCACACTTACATCAAGCTAAGGTGTTAACGAAATAACTTTGAATTGGGATTTGAAGAGATTACCTTGATCAATATGCCCGGCAAGATATCAAGCATATAGGGTATCTGCATTGTGTAACGTAGGGGTATCATCTTATCTAACGATCACCATTCCAATGCAGAATAAAGACGAGTATTGATGTGGATTGTATAAGTACTACTCTTCTAGTACGTTGAGGCTTAGCACAACCTCAGCGCCTTGCACACGGTGTGATTTAATCCTGCGCGATACATTGTTGTTCATTAACTTGAGGTAATCAAAGATTTCAGATTTCAAATTGGAGTCATGGCTGTTAACATTTTTAGTCACATTACACACACACAACACAAATTCACTTTTGGAAGGATGTGCAATAATTTCTTTTTATAAAATTGAGGAAATGGTAAATATTTTGATAGTGTAATTTAAATGATACTTCCCATTATTTATTTAAGCTTGACTATTGAAAAGATGCTATGAAATTGTCGGTTAAAAGTGTAAGGGTTGAACTTGGGGATTCTGTGATATATTTGCGACTTAACAGTCAATAAAATCCGTATTTCATACAAATGGAACTAGGAACTTTTGTGATAAATACTTTCAGCGTAACAGTTTGGTTATTTGCGGAATTTTTGCATTCCATAATTGATTAAGATGAGGAAAATTATCTATTTTGAATAAAAAAATAACGAACATTTTATATCCTGACAAAGGTTCTGTTAACTTGTCTATGCATAATGAATGGGACGATTGTGGAATGATCATAAGAGGTTGTATTGTGATGATTATGAAAGATAAGCTAAGGCGAATCTCTGTCTTTGAAATCAAAGATTAGACTTAAGCCAGAGAGAAGAGTATAGATAAATAATGGAATCAGAGTCTAGGATACTTTTCATTGACATTTTAACCATGACACACTACACGGTACATAATGAGGTTTTATGAAATTTGGTGTTAGGAGTAAATTCAATAACTTGAATCATACATTGTTTTGATTCAGTTATAACATTAACAGGTTTTATCTGTATTTCATAATTCGCTCCAACTAATAGGCACACTGCAAACAAGACTGTTCCTTTGCTTGGCTTTGTATTTTGTCCGAATAATCATCAAAATAAGTTGAATATTCGTCCGATGAGTTCCGAGTTTTGGTAGGAACAGTTTTATTTGTTACATTCTCCAAAAGGTTAGTAATTTTTATTTTGGGTTGAGATTTTTGAGTAGAACTTTTTGTCAGTTGGATTTAAATGACTGGAACTATCAAATGCAACACTTTCATTCTTTGACCAGGGTCATTCGTATATTGGTTCAATTTCAAATCAATAAAAGAGTATTGGTTGGACTGAACAGATGAGATCACAGGGTCGACTGGCCTTCCGGTTCCTCGGCAGAGACTTGTTGCCCTTGGGAAGGAGATTTTTATTCATGACTAAATGTTTAAAGCTTGGGGATTCAATCCATGTAACTATTTGCTGACCTTTTGGTTTAAATTACACACTACACAAAATACATTCTGGGAAAAGTGTCAATGAAATTTTTTCTAACTGATTATATTTGTGGATCTCAATTTTGAGAAGAGAATTTTCCTCCGTTGAAGTTTTAAGTCAACTCCAGTAAATTGGGGGTCGGATGTAACGATACGCCTTCATGTTTAAGCGCATCGTCACTCCACAAATATAATATTTCTTATAAATAGCTTGATTTGATAAAAATTATATATTCGTAAAATTTTAATTCATTAAAATCGATTTAAGACATTTTGAATTTTGCGCCATTTCAGACGAAATCGCACCTGAGCTCTTATTGGTCAGATAGTTGTATGATTACCGCGAGAAGAGAATCTGCAAGTAAACAAAAGTTTACAAACTTTCAGATTAGTACTTAGTTGAATATTGTTCGAAAAATAACGATCATGTTCATAAATTAAAATAAACTTGAATATAGCATTTTGATTATTCAAATATGAACCAATAGCATTCAGAAATAAACTTGCTATTTTGTTAACAATATTGCTTGTTAATCAATTTAATTTAAATATTGATCATTATAAAATACGGTTTAAATATTTGTCAAATTATAATAAACATCAAATACCATTAACATCAAATTGAAACAAAAATAATGTTAATCAAATGACTGACAAGTTCATTCATCAATGTCTGAAAGGATTACAGTACCTCTCCGTGTTTATGGTGTATTGAGAGTGGCGAAAAAAGGAACTAACTAGACCGTCAAGATCATACAATATAAAACTTCTTGTTCCATGTAAATACATAGAATCGCAATACAAAATGACCCTAAGATAAAAACTCATTGTATTACGTGGAAGGTCTATGGTTGTTCATATCTTATATTTGATATTTTCTCCGACATGCAGCGCCACACTAAAATTCATGGGATGGAGCTGGCACATTCTATACAGAATTGTTGCGAAATTTGATCAAACTTCTGATTAAATAAATGGTGGGAATTGATTAAAAAGAACGATTGTAACAATTTAATAATTTTCGAATTAATTTCTCATGTATTTTACGTAAAATCCTTAATTTTGTAGTAAATGGGAAAAGCGCCATCTGTTCTCAAATTAGAATACTTTTAGGGCTAGCCTCCTAGGCTAACTTCAGGTTCGAATCCGGGAGCCAATGCTATTGATTCGTGGAGGGTAGTGTTGGAAAAATCTTGGCTGAGATTGTTGCCGTCCCTTTTTGTTCTCTTATGAGCGACAGTGACAGGTGTGAAATTTTATTGGTTAAGTCATCATTTTTGTAACTACAAATTGCTACCATTGGTTATTACTCGACGAAATATAAAAGTTTTGATTCATTAGCGATTTTCAAGTATTCCGTGGTAATCGTAATTTTGTCGGTTTACACAGACGCTTCCTTGGAAAAACATGCGGTTGTGACACTTTTGGGAAAGGCGCCGGGAGCGACGGTCGCAACTAGGAAGAGGCTTCTTGGTTCCAGGGAAGGCGACGGGTGCTGGTGGTGCCATGGCGTCTGCAGCTATATCTGGTCAGATCTTTCCTTATATTTCGTAGATACAGAATATAACAGTGCAATATAAAGTTTTGTAATCGCGTAACGTAAGAAAAAGCGTATGAGTATGAGTGTCGGTACTAAGCCGTGTCTGCCATATTTGTTTCCTAATTATTGTAACACGTAAATGAAATTCATATTTTTCATAAGTTAGATTCTTGTAGTATGTTGGTTTAAGATCTGTGATATTCTGGTTCTACATATTGTCATGTGTTTTAGCTTATCTCCGTGTACATTCTACATTTTTACTTCGGATTGTGAGTTCTACCTACGATAATTTTATGTGTACATTTTCAGGAATTTTCCATACGTTTTATTCTATTGTATCTGTGTGAAGCTGTGATTTAAGTGTACCTATTTTTAAGAAATTATATTTTGATTGAACGAAAATAAAAGTACGGAACGGTAGGTAGTTAGTTATAACCACGACGTGCGGGTACGGAACGGTAGGTAGTACGTTGCGCGGCGCGCTTTGCCTCGTAGGTGCATTTGGTTAGAGCCTTCGGTACTCATAGTGCGTGAGCTAGATCGTAGGTTCGATTTCGTTTAAATTATTTACACTTTCTTCTGCGGGATAGTTTCTCGTTAGGTCACGGGACTGCGATACAGTTGTTGGTTATTTTGCAGAGTAGGATTGTTTCAGGATTTTGTGCGTCGGAGGGTACGTTTTGGTATGACGTTATTTCAATAGATTAGTGTAAATTTGAGTGAAAAGTTGACCTACATTCAATCTGGTATGTTTAATAAAAGTTCGGAGATTAATTAAAAAAATGTAGTCGCACTTATTCCTCCATAGCAAATTCGGTGGTGTAGTAGCACGACATGTCGATATCCAGAAATTATTAATCTTGTTGCGGAACTTTTGTACTACTTTTAAGCTAATTCGAGTCAGACGTGAGAAGCGGTCACCCATCCATCAGCGGTCATCCATCCATTTTAAATCGTACAATTTTATTAGTAAGAAATAGTTTCAAAAATAGTTCGAATTTGTTGATACATTGTTCTTAGATTTACCCTGCAGATATTTGAGGCGTGATTTTAGATTATTGTTAATTTGTTAGTAGTGTAGCCAGATTGTTTAGGATATTGATATCAGAATTAGGTGTACCTACCGGGAATTAGACGGATCTTCAATATAGGTGGACATTCCGGGCATGCGATGGATCTTTAAGAATATTAGGTGTACCTACCGGGAATTCGAAGCTTCAATAATATTAGGTGGACATTCCGGGAATTTGGCGGACCTTCGAGAATCTTGAAAGGATACTACTACTGATAGGAACGGATATTATTATTTTAGATTATTTAGGTACCTACCTACTGCAGTTCCGGTTTGATTCAGAGACGTCGATGTTCCAACCAGAAGGGTGACAATTACAGTTTTGAAAAGGTAATATCTACTTTTATTTAGTATTTAATGTTCATCTACATATTTTGCCTACAATTAAATATTATTCAAAATTCAGAAATGCAAAGTTTAATAATATTTTGATACATCTTTTTATACCTAATTCAGGAAACATTTAAGTCCATTTTATGAATATTTTCTCATTAGCAATTTTACTAATGACATTTTAGTAATAGTTATCTGACTAACATTTTTAACGGATTTAGAATGAATGTCATATTTAGATTCAAGGCCATACTCATATGCCAAGCAGTGGAAATTTTAAGCATTTAGAGAGTAACATTTCCGTAACTTTTATTCGTATAAAGTTTCTTATTGTTTTGATATTATTTAACCAAATGTTTATTACCAGCCTTTTACATTTTATATGGAGTTGCATAGAAAGTTTGCAATGTCAAAAGTAATAAATAAAGAAGTTACTTTTATGAAAGTGATGTTGGATTTGAGCTTACTAGGCCAAGCTAAGACAAAGCCTTAATAGTTTTCTCTAAATAAAGAATGGGAAACTATACAAGTACAGTTCGATTCACCATTTCTTATTACTTAGTTCAAGGAAACTAGGTTAGACAATTTTAAAATACAAAATTGTTGTTTCTTTTTAGTAGAAGGTTGAAAATAAATAATTACCTTTAATTTAAAGTAGATTCTGCAAAAGTTTAAAATATGTTTTGATTGCAGTAAATTCTCTTCATATTTTCATTTTCTTTTATTTTGAAATAAATTCTTTTTGACTTTGTAATGGAAGATTAATGTTTTTTGTTTTCAAATATATAATTTTCATAGATTCACAATTCTAGTAAATAAGTAAATCTAGATGTCGTGAATTCATTGGTTCCATTAAACTCAGTAAATGTAAATTCAAAAGAAATCCTGATATTAAAATCACAGTAAAACTAAAATTACCACATCATTAAATACAAAAATGAAATACATTATTCTCAAATTAAGTTTATGAATATTGAAAAGGTTTTCATTTGGAATACCTTAACCATACACTAGGTTCAGGAACAAACCTAGATTTGATGGATATACCCTCTTGTCCTTTTGTATACTTAGTAAAGTATGACTAGACTGACTGACAAAAATATTGCAATTTGACTTGAATTAAAGATACTTCCCCTCATATCAGGATTAAATATATTGGAGGAGCTCTGTCCAGAGTCTGGCTGACGAGGAGCACTGCACGGTGGCGGGAAAGGGCGGTGCCCCGGCTTTACCAAAAACACAAAAATGCTGTTGTAGTTTTATCTTGTTTGAAACAGCAAATTTCTTACAATATATTTGAATGCTAAGATTATTAGTCTTCCTCACCCTCTAAAAACTTTATTGTTGAACATTTGCCAAATATTAGGATTATTTTTATTCTATTCATCTTCATCATCACTTTCGTAAGTTTAGTATTTTCTATTCTAATTAACTATCATTAGACAATGTAGGTTATACCATTCGAGTCATTAAAGTTCAGGGGTTACAACAGCGGTTCGCAACTTTAGGTCCTATTATACTACTAGACGTTCATTTGGCCAAATACTAATCTCATTAAACTGAAACCAATTCTGTTACTTTAAGTTCTTTCTTTTCCTCTATTTACAGTGTCTTCAGCCTTGTCCTTGTCCAGCCTACTGGGATTCGTGTCTGATGGATCCGTGCTCTATCTACGATTAGTGTCGCGTTTAAGTGTAGTAAATAATTATTTCCTTGAAGTGATTTACTTGCAACTGAAGAATTTTAATTAAAGTTTTCGTATCTTAAATTTCATCTTTACATTTATTAAAATCATCCTTTAAATTCTCAACATTTAACTTTTCTTAATTTCCTTTTACTTCTCTTTTCTTTATTAGGGTTAAAAAAAAAATAGGGCTAGGTTAGAGTAGGTGAATGTTACAAGCTTTGGGTAAGTTGTTTGGTATCATCAGTAGAACTTAATGCAATATATGATTTAATTGTAAATACCAACTTATAGGACATATTGCATCCGACTGCATGAGATTTTTGTAAGATTTTGCAGCAGATCTTAGGGTGTACAAACGAGGTGTTGGTTTTGAGACAGAAATAGATCTACTTGTTTTTATCTTTTTAAAGGTAAATTTTATAAATAAAGTAAGTACCTAATATTACCTACGCAGTTGGGTTTTTTGATTTTTTAATTTAAAATTTTATTTTATACTTTTTAGTTTTAGATATACTGAGACGGAAGCTTGGATGGTGTAGTGGATAGGGCCGTGGCCTTCTGTGCAGGAGGTCGTGGTTCGAATCCCACCATGTTTTTCGAATTTCATAATGTATGTTTATTCGGCGCTTTTCGGTGTAGGAAAACATCGTGAGGAAACCTGCACACACCTACAAAGATTTTCAAAGGTTGTGTGTACCTAATCTAGGATTGGGTCTGGTTTTGTACCCTCGTTCAATCCCCTAGATTAGGTAGCCGACCCCGTGAAATTCCTACGGGAAAAAGGCTAGGTAGACACAGTTATACTGAGACTGTAAAGTTCTTAATCTTGACATTTTAATATCGTGGGGATTATTAAGCAGCTTGCGGTAGTCTAAACTACACTGATAATTAGTCCTTCTAGGGGTTAACAGAGCGTCAGCGGTCTAAGAAGCCGTTTTGTAATTATATAATGTAAAAACTACTGTGATAGTACCTCTGTCATGTATTATTTAAACTATACTACAATACGGGGTGTAAGGGACAGCGTTCCGCAAACTTATAGGGTTGGCTCAGTCAACGATACTGAACAACTACCACCAGGATTTTTTTTCAGGAAATGAAAAAAAAAATTTGCTTTTTCATACAAAATGACCACATCGATCAGACAATTTGTATGAAAAAGCCAATTTTTTATTTCATTTCCTGAAAAAAAATCCTGGTGATATGTGTTCAGTATCGTTGACTGAGCAACCCCTATCAGTTTGCGGGACGCTGTCCCTTACACCCGGTATACAACATGTAACAGAAAGGGTATATGCATCGTGAAATGTGTGAATCCACCCATGAAACTGAACAACTTTCCCTAAGGAACATAGGTCGAAATACGACAAAAAAAATTTGACTTCCCATACTTAATGTGCAGTCAGCTGATGGATTTTGTATGGAAGGTCAATTTTTCTTTTTCGTTTTTCGACCTATGTTTCTTAGGGAAAGTTGTTCAGTTTCATGGGTAGATTCACACATTTCTCGATGCATATACCCTTTCTGTTACACGTTGTATAAGATGGCCCGATGATGTAGTGGATAGGATAGGGCCGCTGCGTGGTTCAAATGCCAACACGTACCAATGTGTATTTCGGTTTTCAAATTTCATTATGTACGTATTCGGCGCTTTTTCCGTGCTTCGGAAGGCACGTTTAGCCGTTGGTCTCGGTTAATATAGTTTAATACCGTAGATATTAGTCGTTTAGCCATGTTAGAGGCCAGTGCTAAGCATTGGCGGCTTGAAAACTCTTACCCAATCTAGGATTGGGTCTGGTCTGGTTTCCCTTCTGGGTTGCGGAGGTCAGATGGCAGTTGCTCTGTGTAAAAACCAGTACCCTCTTTCAATCCCCTAGATTAGGTAGCCGACCCCGCGAGATACGGGATAAGGCTATAGGGAGATGATGATGATACAATATTATAACCCTTACGAAGTCGGCAGAGTTTCAACGTCTTACTACAAACTATTTCCCCCGCGTCTTTCTTTGTTGATGGCGAGCCTCTCATGCTCTATATACCCTGTAAGGTATACAGGCGCGAGTATTATGATATATAGATATATTCAAACACGCTGCCCCGCATTACGCTGCGCGATTGTGGGATGTGTAGAGTTCTTTTATAACCAACATAATGTGAGCTGCTCGTGTAAAGCAACTTCAATATAATTGAGGATCAAGTTAGAGTGGTCTTTCTAGGAGTAGGATTTTTTCGATTGCGCTTAATTTTAAAACATTTGATATCTTCTAGGCTCGTATTTATAAAGCAATCTCAAGATTGAGAGCAATATTAAGTATGGATTTGATAGACTGTTTTGTACTGAAATGACATTTCTGATACGAACTCAAGCTCGCTGTCACTCTTGAGAGCTGTTTATAAATACGGGCCCTAAAGTATTGATCGAAATTATTTAGTGTAATGGACAAGTATAATCTACTTTTAATGTCCAAACTTACTTACATGTTTATTTGGATAAAGACTCATACCGAACTCGAGAAATGATTATTAACAAACTTTAAATCGTTGTAAATCCTTAATGGCCACTCGAAACGAAAAATGGTGTTAGAAACCTCAAACTAGTTTTGAAATACCTATTCAACGATACCCCACTCAATATAGTTTGCCAATTTAATTTTTTTTTATTTTTACAAAATGGCGTCTGTTTGTCACCATATTAAATATTGATCAAAATCATGTCTTCAGTGACACTCGCATGGTTAAGACGAATCGATTGACGTATGAATCATTAAAATCGGCCCACGCGTTTGGTCTCTAGAGTGGCGCAAAGGAACAAACATACATACATACATACATACATACATACATACATAGGCTGATAAACACATTACCCTCCTTTGCGTAGCGCAGTCGGGTAAAAATTCACAACCAACTTGTTTTTCATCTTATGTACAGTACATTGCTGCTTACTTTGACTAGTAAAAATAACCAGCACAAAGAAAAGCATCAAGCTACTTAAAACTACTTGCATTCGCCGTAGCGTTAAAGTAGGTACGACCAATTTAGGGTTCTGCAATCGTAAGATCTCCCTCTCTCTAGACATAAATAATCTTGAGACATTTATTTTATAAAGGAAGTGTGATACGCGAGATAGGTAAGTTTCCTTAGGGGTGTAAGGAAGGCTTGAAAATGATACATTTAATGTTTTGGAAGCTACAGAGAAGTTTGAGAAACGTGATCATCAAACAATTATGAGTGAATCCTTATATAGGGCATTTATTTTACTTAGGTATATAATTTTACATTAACAAAATTGTGAATGCAAGCTTTTTTTACAAATTCATAAAATTTTGCACTTATTCATTAGAATAAAAGAAAAGTGCCCACATAAAACCGTTATTTGTATGATTAGAATCAGATAAGTGTAATTTTACGTACGTAGACGTACGTCTGTATTATCATACATTTGTACAGTAAAAATAATATAATCGAGCTTCAAATTATTTCCATATTTTCCAGCAAAATCTGCGCCTACTTTTTTTGTAAACATGTCGCCCAGTTTGTAAAAGCCGAAATAATTTAATAAAGACGTTGTATCTTTGGCGGGTCACGTAAGAGCTGCTTCGGGCGGAATTACATTTTGTTTAGCCCCGGTGGCTCCAGGAAGGATAACTGGCCGTGTCTTCACCCGTGCGCTTTCAACTTGCGACATTGACACCTACATTGCTGCATTGTGCCTAGACCATCCATTTAGTTCCGCTGGCCCAATGAGACACTAACCATGTGAACTAAAAATCACACTTAGAGGAGCATCCGCTTTTGCCGCGTCGCCTGGAAAATTTTGAGCTGGCTTTTGCTATGTAGCAAGTGAATACTTGTTAAAAATTCAGACATTTCTTAATTTGTAATTGTACCTAAGGTACCGAAAATATCAGACTGATGCTGGTATATTTATTACGCTGCTCCTCTAGCCCAACGGAAATAGAGGCAGGTATTAAACAGAAATAGACGCAGTATTGGACTTCAAGCAAAAATGATAGCACACGGGTGAGGATAGACCCACTAAACTAGCGGTGGCTAACGAGTGTTCTGCGTTCTTTGGGTTTCTTCGTAATTCTTTCATGAAAGTGTGAAATTTCTCGATATATTTTTCTGAAAAGGTTAAATGCGGTAGTGTATTAAAATGTAGAGAAAACTTGAATCCTCTTTCTTTGGTGCCGTATATTAATGGAAATGATGTAAAATTTTCGATGGCTGAAAATGTAAAGTTACACAATTATTTTATCAGAATTTAGTGATAGTAGTGGCATAATAGTTTAATAGGTACGTGTTCAATAAACTATTAAATTAAAAAACTTAAAAGTTACTTTAAAAATATGTTATAATATAATTTTGCATTCAAAGGGATTTGAATAAGCTTTTTTTGTATTAACATAATCTTAAAAAGATAACATCAAAAACTATACTTATAAAATCATCTCACTCGCCACCCTATGAAAATTGTACCAAAAAACTCGAAACAAACTTTGTCAGCAACACAGAGGGTGGAAGGGACGTTGTCTACCTACATTATTTCAACATTAGCAAAGTTACTTACCCTGTATGTGCCGCAACGAATGTTTAAAACCCTAATAACATTTTAACCCTTTTTAACGGCACATGACGTCATTTACAACCTGCATGTAACGTAGGCAAAGTAAATAAAACCATTAAAACAGGTAGATATGTATAAAATTGTACATTAGTTTATCCTTATGGGAATGTTAGATTGTTGTTCTGGTTGTAAATGTAATGGATTACATGGAAATTGCATTTAGTCATACATACACGCGATTATTTGCAATAATTCAATTTCGCAAATTAGGTCACCTGCATGTATTTACAACTGTAGGTAATGAAGTTATAGTAATTTTTTTATGACAGTCTGACGAAATTTTTCGTTATATAAAAAAAATACCTTATTAGTAAAAAAATATGGGTCTGTATCATACACGCGTACCCAATTTGAACTCGGTGGGCAACTGGTGTGATATTTTTTATTTTGAATACGTAAAGGTTTTTTTTTGCTTTGCTATCTCCAAAATAGGGTAATTTATTCGCCAATTATTATCAATCATTATTTTAACTAATAGGTACCTACTAGAAAGTAGAGACATATTTTAGAATGATGAAAAGGAGTTTATTTTATTTTAGGGCGTTTTTGTTTTAGAATCAGGTTTAACTCCACCTGTCTTTAAGATCTGTCTAGACCGTGTAAGTTTTCCAGCCTATTAAACTGAAAGTTCGCTAAGAAACTTAAGTCCCTCGGTACTTCTCCGTAAACTGCTTTCTTAAACGCTTTCTTGGCAATAATTAATAATGAGTGAGCTTGCAGGTAGTAAACTTTCACCAGTAGCACCAGTAGGCAAGTATATCAAGTGGGAATTACCAGGTGTAGAGGACAGTGTACCGAAAACTGATAGGGGTTGCTCAACCAACGAAACTGAACAACTTTCGCCGAGATTTTTTTTCAGGAAATGAAAAAAGAACTTCCCATAAAAAATAACCACATCGATCAAACAATTTGTATGAGAATGCTAAAAAATGTTTGCATTCCCTGAAAAAAAAAACCGGTGAAAGTTGTTCAGTTTCATTGACTGAGCAACCTCACAGTTTGCGTATAGCTGTCGGCTACACCCAGTACGGTTTACAGGATTGCCCTTTTAGGTTTGATCTGACAGTGAATTATATCAGTTGGTATCAGAAAATGACCTGTCAAATCTATATAAAAAAAAAGTACGGACCTCATAAACGAAAAAGGATTAAAAATATGCTTATTTATAGAGAACAACAAAAACAAGTGCTGGAGATGATGCACATTATAAAAATGAAAAGGTTTTGAGAAAAAAAATGAAATGAGTTTTGTTCCTTTTATTGTTTATGAAATTACTAAATTAAATAATATAGGTATATACCTATCAATCGGATGATTGAAAATTTTATATGTAAGCATGGTTAAATTTTTATACTTCGTAAATCTGTGCATTGACCTCCTTTAGAATTTTTCACCCTTTCAGTTACATGTTACACAAACAAAGTCCGAACAAAAAAAAACATTCAAGATTTAATTTTATGAACGTGAATCCACTATAAAATTAATTTAACTTCATCCTTTAATCCTGGGACGTAATTTTCATAGAGCAATTCTGGGACCTTTCCTTTCCCGGGATCAAGTCTGTTTTACCAGTTGTCTTCGTACAATCAGTGCCTTATGCATAAATTTGAATTTTCAATTAAGGACACTTTGCAAAATTTTATTAGACATAAAGCGAAACCTTTGGTCTTAAAGACGAAATACGTATTAAAAGAACAAGGGTGGAATGGAGAAGCCTGAAATGCAAATTCAGTTATTTTATACAAAAAATTTGCTTTACTTTGTTTTTAAAGTAAAATGCTGGTCTCAATACTTTATTTCTTTTATTAACATAGGTACCTACGTACTTAACTATACATATTTATCACGCCAGTATGTTGGTACGAACTGAAAGTTGACAGAATTTGAATGGCATTTCATATATTTCGGTACTGCATTGAAATTCTTGATCTTTTACAATTTACCGGGGAAGTTATGATACACAGTAAATTGCATTGCTACAGTACAGTATGGAAACCTAGGTAAATTAATCCTAACACTGGTTTTACATTAAGATTTTAATTACATAAAGTCATTCTTTTTAAGGACATGTCTTCATTCATTTCCTTGTTCCTACCGAGCTGCACCCCAAAAGCCTGAAAGGCGTTCGCGAGATATCTTAAATGAGTTTCGTTATCTCCGCGAAGGAGATGGGATTAATAGTTAACCACCCCTCAGGCGCTGAGCATCTTCTAGATCTTTGCCACTACTCACTTCTACTTCATTCTTTTTCTTAAATAAGAAAAATAGAATAAACCAACAGAACAGTGACTAGTGACCCTGCCTACCGCACTGAACCTGCCCGAATTTCACAAAAGGCTATTATATATTATACTATCTACATTTTCTCTAACTTTGCGTAGAAAAATAATACCTATGTCTTGAAAAAATAATAAAGATGGTAACGTAGCCAAAATCTGGACTGCAACAACAGTGTACTGTCTGCCATCGACACGCTAATAAGAATAAAGATTAATAATTTAATAAACAACAATTTCTTCACTCAGCTGATATTTTAAATGAGAAACTAAATTTCTTTCGTCATCCTGAAAGCTAATGTCCTATACAAATTATACCTACATCAAAACAAACAAAAGAAAAACATACATCACCAATATCATCACAGCCCTAATACAAAAACTCTGACCGGAGTCTAGCATCAGAAAGGTAGATTATCTAAGAACCTTTCACAGTGACCCTGTGTGGAGGGTTTTATGCAAAAGGAGGTAAGTCCATAAAGGAGCCGTTAAGGGAGGGGACACAAAGAATGCAAAGTGAGCCATGCCGTAAACTCCACTAGCCTCTAGTGGTGTCCTTTACGATGCATGGAGTGAGAAAAGGGTTATGGGATCGCGTACAGAAGCGTAAGAGTCATCTAAAATTATATTTATTGAGAAATCTTCTTTTTTTTCGAATGGGTTATCGTGCTTATTTGGCATGTCGTACTTTTGAACCCTGGTGTCATAGATTTTGATCCACCTAAATAGTTCTCTGATATAGTTTGTCTAATGATTCTAAGCGCTATCAAAGAACTCATCGGGACCGAGGATATATTTTCTAGTAGTGATTCAGAAACTATTCCGTCACATTTATGTGACAGAAATTTCTACATTACATTACAATGTCATATGTATGATGTTAGTTTAATAATATGTAAACATGCCTATTTAGTTTTAATCCATACTTAATACTTTAATACATACTTAAGAAAATAATGCTCTGATAAGAACACCAACTTAATTAAGGACAAATTTTGACCTTCCCGCAAGTTTTCTCTTTAAGAACTAGTCTAACTTAGTCCCGAAAGCCTTTCTTCATCCCTCCTTAGTTTACGATAGATTTATATTCATGACACTATCTCTAGCGCGTAAAATTTCGGGCGATGGCGATTCGGAACCAGGCATATGTAATTTTGTTTGAATAAGTAAGAAGGGGAGGACAAAGGCTATTTGGATCTTTCTATGTGTCTCCAGAACGGAATAAATAACCGGAAGATTTTTGCATATTTTATTATCTGTGCAAATGGTATATGAAAGTAGACAATAGAGGGCAAATGACTAAGATTTTCGTGACCTGTTAATAAAATTATGAGAAAATTTATGGTTTAAGAAAAAAAATGAACAATGAAACCTTATTTCATATTTTTCTTTCGCAACTCAATTTTTACTTTGCAATTAATAAACCACAATACAAACATTCAAGTACAATGTAAGCCTCGTATTTCATTTCGAAAGCAATTTCGGGGACTTTTTGACTAGTTCATCTCTTTATTGCAAAGCCTTTACCTAGAGGCCACAGTGGGCCCCAGTGGGCCCCAGTTAATCATTCATCGTCAGTTGGACGTTACTCGCCGGGTGTACTGCAAAAGGACAATAAGACTTGACTGCGACTGTATTCATTTTCGGCTAGTGAGGGTTTGTTGTATCCATATTTACCTACTTTTAGGTTTATAGACACACTATACCTGTTTCTCAGTAGCAATTTTGTTTAGTTTGTACAAAAAGCAAGTTAATTTAAATGTGTACCTTATCGAGAATATCTAAAGTTTTATATTATGTTTAAATTAAAAAAGAACGTTGAACAACCTTAAAAAGCGGAATTGAAGAAGCGGCAACGTATCATTTCAACACAACCTTTTGTTTATCATTCTTTTTTTATGTCACAAAATAGATACGTGCCGTTCTAAGGGACTGCAAAGAAAGTGGGTACAAAGTTTTGCGTAGAGAAAAATAAATAACTGTTGCGAAAGACAGGCCGCACGGCAGGCTGTCCCAAAAAGAGCAACGCGATACAAAACGTCAACAGAGACTTCGCATACGTTTAAAATGCTACCAAAATGCAACCACCGAAAGTCTTGCCGGGACTTACTCCATGACAGCTACTCTGAAATTTGTGCAAACAATATGTGCATGAGAAATTTTAAATAAAGACTGGCTTTAACAACTCAACATGCGTTTATTTTAATTTTATTTTGCAACAATTTACATTTTCTACCGAAAAATTTGTTACATATTTTGCGGAATATGTAAAGTAGCATGACGTGGTACGAATATGTAAATTTAGTTCTGTAAGTAGTGAAAATTAAGATTTAATAAAATTAATACAACATTTGATTTGTACACGAAGTCATAGATATTTTATGTCAAAGAAGTTGTTTATACTACATATTGTTAGTCAACAGTCAACATCAAATTATTTTTCAAAAATTTTATTATTTAACTCCAAGTTCCAGATCAGACAATCGGTTTAAACATGTCAGGCAATTTATTTTTAAATTATGCAAATAACTCTTAGTTTTTAGGGACAAGATATTCATATAATTGATCCTTAAATTCCTTCTTGGTTTATCCACTTATTTCAGATTTATTAACTTATATAAAAATCTAACTTTGTTCCAAAAAGCCAATTATGTTCACACCAGATGTAAAAATATTGAACCATCTTTTATTCTGCATAATATTTAATCCTTTTACCCCAATAATAAAACCGTTTTAAAACCCACAATGTTGTTGAAAATGAACAGTGACCACAATGTTCGGATTGAAACTAAAATCCTCACCAGATATCGGTCAGCCTGCGGATTGGTGTTTAATTATAATAAAATACAATTAATTATTTTGGACACCATGCTAAAGGCAGCAACACACCTGCGAAATGTTCGACACGAAAGGTTCCGTTCAACACGCTGTCAATTATTTTTGCATTGCCTACAACATTATTTGCGGAAGATTCGGCGCTAGATCACGTAGACCCCGAACCTTCAGCGAGTACACATTACCCATAACATCCTGTATAGTCACCACTAACACCCAGTATCACCAGAAACACCTTGCATCCATATTATTGATCGTTAGTTAGCGCGCCGACAAGAATCCGCGTTAAATCGACTGTTCGGTCGACGGAATTTGTGGGTAGTCCAAAGGTCCGGCCACCGAAAGTTCCGCCGCCAAATTTACGCAGGTGTGTTGCTACCTTTATGGAGACGTGGATGTGAAAATAATTCAATGTGACTATATATGCAGTCTACACACAATACAGATGGCAGAGTTCTAGGCTGCCCTTCATACATATTCAATATCCTTACATCCATTTTAATTTACTAGAGCACACACAAGATCTTTCGTTCAACATATACATAGATCTACTAGATATATATTCAAATGACGATCCTAAAGAATTTTTGAACTACCAACTTTTAATTCTAATTAAATACCGTCAAGTAACAAGATAAAAGGCTTAGCGACATCCTTAAAGCTCTCAACGTTTTTTATTTATTAATATAATTAGTTCTGAACGTATTAGACTTTGTACTTAAAGCTTGTTTAAAAATTTAGCGCCGGTTCTACTGGAGTTTTCTGTTCCCCCCCGCGCCCCCTGGGGAGCGGAGCTTTCCCCCACGGTCCCCTATAGCCTTCACTCTTAATTATTACTTTGGGAAAATTAAGACTGTCGTTTAGCAAGAGTGCCCAACGCTGAAGGTTGTGCGCGCTTCCATTTATCTAAATGTACTTTATCTTGGGGGCGGGAAGCTTTTTGGGAATAGATGCGTGGAGATGCTGTTGTCATGATTTAAAAAAAAAGACAATTTAAGCATAGCAAAAAAAAAATTATGTATACAAAGTAGGTAAAGTTTTATTAAATTCAATATTTTGGACAAAGACATGATACATAATTTAGTTTATACTTATTAGTGTTTATTTTACTGGTATTCTTAGGGTCAGTTCACACCGGGAAGCGATGTCACGCTAAGATGCTTGAAGATGCATCTCGTTGTACCATGAAATGACACACTACACCGTGTGCGTCGCAGTGCGTCTCTACTATACTTTCTTGAAGTTCTTTATTCCTTAAAAAATGCGCGTTGCTTGAACTGACCCTTACATAATTTACATAAACATTTATTTATGCTATTTTAATACTATCAGAGCAAGAAAATCATTGAAATCTACCTAAAATAACAAAAAGTCTACATTATTGCTACGGCGTAGCAATGGCGTAGCCGATCGTAGCTACGTAGACATCAAAACACTACGACGTAGATGTTTCAACGAGATGATTTCGCCACTCGAATTCAAACTGAAAACCTGCCTACTCTACACCTCCCCTGTCGTACAGTGCACCTCAAAGTAATGACGCGTACAGCAGAGCGTTAAGTACATTACCTATTGTAAGTGTCCTCCTAGGCGCCTATTCACAAGCACAGATCTCTCTGACGCTTTTACTCTAATTATAAGCCTCCTCTGTACTAGTACTATCTACACGAAAATGTGTTCGGTAATGCAAGTAGGCATAGTCTTTTGAATTGAGTATCTACACGTTTTATTGTTCAAAGTAATATCATTCATAGTAAGAGTGTGTAAGTTTTTCAATCAGTAAATATTGTAAATTAGTTATGCTGATTTAAACTCAGTTCGTGAAAGATTATAAATTGCTTATCGACTTGAAATATGAAGTAGAAAAGCACGAATTTATGAAAACTCCGATAAGTATTCTATACTATTAAACAAACAAACTAAAAATACTCTATTACTCTCTAACTCAACAGAAAATAGTGACCAATAGTTACACTACACCTTATAAGTGTAAAATTACTGTAAGGTTTCAACAAAGTTCTATTTCTAATTGCGTCTATTTCAGATGATTCTAAGAACTGAGAATAGATATAGGTACGAGTAGAATAATTATGTTTTTAAAAATAAATTATATTATCTTTATTTTTAAGGCGGGTTTTATCAGGTAGTATTATTTTGTAAGTAGCACTTTGATTTGAATTGGCCTAACAACTTCCAAAATATTTTTTTTCGCTGCGAAGTCGCCTAGCAACTTACATAATTTTTAATTACCCAATAAAATATAGATTTCTCCCAACTCGGGAGGCGTCGTCAAATGTCCTAGAAAGAAGTAAATGGGAATGGCCTCCAATTTCACAGCAGGACAAGCTCGAATGGGCGAAGTTATTAATTATATTACCCAGTATCATTGCTGGAATTACCCCCCCGATTTCTTTGAATATTTTCTTCACTAGCTCCACTCTAATTAGGTTAGCGATGGTACCGAGATATCAGGCACTAGGGTTGTCTACTACGAAAGAAAATCAATTGCGACTTTTAATTAAAACAATAAACAAAACAAAAAAAAACTTAATTTTGACTTACATTTAATGAGTTCGCAAAATTTAGGGATCGTACCTACTGGTTTGGATTTGGGTCTTTAAAATAGCAAAATAAAAATCAAGAAGCGCCTGTCCAATGAGACAAATTCTCAATGAGAACATTATAACCTTGGCCCTTTTTGAATCGAGATTAGGTAAATAGGCATTATCTAGGCAGTTTTGTCTTACAAAGTTCATTCGCATCATCAATATAAAAATACTTGTTATTAAAAAAAATATATACTAAATTCATAACAATAAGATTATATTATTTTGAACTGGATTATTACCGCGATTACATTTATTGTGCTCGTGAACATGACGCATGAAACTGCGTTGAAATATCAAGGTAAAAATAAGTAAAATCGCGGTAATGATCCCGTTCAAAATAATAATCTAATTATACCAAATTATCTATCATTCAAATCACAAACCAGTTGACAGCCCTAAAAGTAGCGAACAGCACCCTTTCCCAAGTTGCAAGAACTCCGGACTCTGATCATAATCATTTTACTTTACGTTGGAATTAGTCCACTAGAGCCCGGACAGGATTTCATTCCAACCTTGTGGAAAAGTTGAAGGGAGGAATCAGGCTATTTCGCAATCTGTGTTTGTACATAAATATCTATAAATATAAATAAGTAAATTAACATAGTGGTAGATACCGTCTTTATCGTTTTTGAACCTAAGTATAAAAAGGTGGTCATTCGACCAACTTTCTGTATTTGTTTTGTGTTAAGATTCTAAGGCTCGTATTTATAAATCGATCTCAAGATTGAGAGCAATATAAAGTATGGATTTGACAGGTCGTTTAGTACTGAAATGACATTTCTGATACGAACTTAAACTCGCTGTCAGTCTCAAGTGCTGATCATAAATACGGGCCTAAGATGCTGATTCTAAGATTAGATCACACTCATCTGTAGATAGTTTAGTAAAATTGTAAAATTGTTGACCCTTAATTCCCTATGTACTTGTTCTGTAATTTTTTTCTGTGTACAATAAACTGTTAAATATATAAAAACTCATGATGTTGGGGAAATAACGTCCGGCAATCTGGGCTAAATCTGTAACAGTCATTATATTTTTTATATGGATGTCACAAAAATAGCCCCAGTTTGTATGAAAACGGCCGGTTCTCATTTATTGTAATTCAGAGCCAACTAAGTCACAGGCAGGAAAGAGACTCAAAAGAGAAATAAAAGCCTCCACCTTTTGGATATCTTTCACTTCTTAATTTCACTTATATTTTAGTAATGAAACTTTTTTTTTTCATATGGCCGTATTTTAAGTATATTTTATAAGACTTTTCTGTTTTTATTTTGTCTTTAGTACCTATCCGCATGATACATACCTATCTAATTACGCGTATTTATAATCTTCAACAAAACCAGGTTCCATTCCATTGTCCTAGTTTAGACCAGACTAAATGAGGGAAACTAAATTATTTGCTCCCAACCCACAGGAATAGAAGGTTGTTTCCCCGCAGAACATTTGTAACGGCAACTACTAACTACCAACTACAGTAAAGGGTCATTAATAATGCACATCAGCTAAACTCGGCCTTCTAGAACGTTATCTCTTTCGACTTCCATGCTGGACTCGGAGCGATAATGTGCCAGCTGCATATCCTCCCGGGAATGCTGTAAAAACCAGCTAAGGGATTTGAGGGTTTCAGTATATTGTAATTTTGGCAATAAGGGCTGACAACCTGTAATTACAGCAATATACAGATCTTACTGAAACAACCCTCAAAACTTGTCAGACGTGGAAGATTAACCTTTGTTTGGGTCTTTGACGCTCTGCCTACCACATTAGGAATACAGGCGTGATAGTTAATGCACGTATGTATCTGCGACAGCACTGGCAAACCTCACTGTCCCTTTCCAAGTATCAAAGTGCATCATTAACAGCCCCGTACTGTACTTACTTGGTGTTTATTCTATCTCACTGATTGTTTTCCTTTAACGACTGTAAAAAGGGTGTTAATTATCTCTACAGCCATTATCGTTTTTCAATGGGTTGTGTTTTTCCTGAGCTTATTTTCGAGCTTAATTGCTACCGGTTTTTTTAATCAATCTTAAAAGTTTAATGAGGGATACAGTGCAGTACAGTGCATTACACTACACATAACCGGTTGGCTAAATTAAAATTCATACTTAATATAAGTATCAAACTGGTACAGTCAGCTAGCCATAGGCCCACTCGAAATGGATGAGATTATTTCAAGAAATTAGATTGTTTCAGGAAAATATAATGAAAATCCATATATTATAATTTCCTAAAACAATCTAATTGGTTTCATGTGGCCCTACTCAGCAATAGTCTTTGCTGACTGTACCTACAAAGAGTTAGTTTTTAGTCAGGATGTAAAAAAAAAAAATTACTGTGATCCTTTAAACCACATGACTATGATTCCAAACAACTTTACCAAGCACAAAAATATCGAAACGAAAAATAAATTGCCTTGTCAATGCAAAGATGCTTTCAACATAATCTTTTTTTTAAGGACAAGGCAAAATTATAGTTCGTTCTAATAAAATATTTGTGCTTTGAGAAAGTTGTTTGTTATTATTAGTAGAACAAGTGGTTTAAAAAAACGTAGTACATTTTTTATACCCTGCATAGGTAGGAGTAATTTGAGTAGGTTTTGAAGGTAATTATTTGTCTGTTTCATTGATAAATAATTTCAATTAAGTCACAAGGGAGAAAAATGATTCGACTAACCGTTTTAACATAATTGAAACAGTAATTCGAAATAACAATCAGTGTAAATGTAATTTGGTGCGATTGGATTAATTATTGCTCTCATTCAACTACTGGACCCGAATCGGGTGTGGTTCGAATGTTGTCTATAAAATCATTTAAAGTGGGATTTGAACCACGACATTCCGCACAGGTGACAACAGCCCTAACCACTACACACCATTGAGCTTATTAAGTGGGTTTTTGAGTAGAACACCGCCTACTAGCAAAGCTATTACTACATGTTTTTATGACAACCATTATCAAAAACAGCGAACGGGACCGACGGCTAAACGTGCCCTCCGAAGTACGGAACCCTTTTTTTGACAATCAGGTGTTTCAGCTTGCAGTGCCCTAACCAAATTGGGGAAAATCATACTAAGTGACAAATTTACAAGACTCAACTTTGAGTTCCCTAACAATCGAACCCACCGATGTCTAGATCAGGAGCCCATGGCCCTGATCACTAGACCATAGAGGCAGTTATTGAGCTTGTTATTAATCATGCAAATTAAGAAAATATTAACCACACCCGACTGCGTATTCACAATTCTATGTGACCGACTTTAATGAACCGAATCATGTTTTGAATGTACCTATTTGGGTCCGATTTAATAAATGTTTCATTAATTTAACTACTAATCGAATTTTGTTTGTTTTGTGCTTTTGCTTTTGTAGGTAACATTTTCCGTGTTTACGGTATTTTATTTATTTACTTAGCATTTTGTGAACAATATTGTTATAATTCCATAAAATAAGCAAGTATTTATACGGTAAGTAATACTTATATCACCTACAGA
Organism: Scrobipalpa atriplicella; assembly: GCA_029255725.1. NCBI lineage: Eukaryota > Metazoa > Arthropoda > Insecta > Lepidoptera > Gelechiidae > Scrobipalpa > Scrobipalpa atriplicella. Next base: position 31,117 of record JARACY010003398.1, read on the forward strand.
CATATTTTATTCAAAAGCACTTTATGCTATAGTTTTTTTTTTTTTCACAAACGCTCTTTTCATTACATGTCGCAACAACAGCATCTTCTTACTTCGACATTATCTTTTGAAACCATTTTATATGTAAATTTTGAAGAAACGCTTCTGTATTCTTAGTATTTACAGGTGTCCATATAATTAATTTATTGGCAATTGTTACATACATACATACAATCACGCCTTTATCCCTAATGGGGTAGGCAGAGCGTAAACAACCTAAACATAGGTCGTTCCGCCACGTCTGACAAATTTTGAGGGTTATTCCAGATAGATCTGTATATTGCTATACTTGGTAATTGTTCCTACACGTAAATGAAATTTTAGCTTTGCACGGATAAGTATGTCTACCGCTATCTTCATACTTTGCAGTGGCCGTTAAACAATACAATTATTTTAATATTGCTAGTAAGGTAAGGCTCGTTTTACTTAAAGAATTTAAAAAGCAACATTACACATTAAAAAACTCTAAAGAAAAACATATTTAAAAGTGAGTATCGTCTTTATAACTCACAAAAAGAAACTCATTAACTCGATTTATTCTCTTAGGCCTAAAAGGCTTGGATTAAAACGAGATCCATTTCTCAGTAATTTATATCTTAGCCGCAGAATTACTCGAATCTGGTACTTATTAAATGCGAGAAATGGATCTCGTTTTAATCCAAGCCTTTTAGGCCTAAGAGAATAAATCGAGTTAATGAGTTTCTTTTTGTGAGTTATAAAGACGATACTCACTTTTAAATATGTTTTTCTTTAGAGTTTTTTAATGTGTAATGTTGCTTTTTAAATTCTTTAAGTAAAACGAGCCTTACCTTACTAGCAATATTAAAATAATTGTATTGTTTAACGGCCACTGCAAAGTATGAAGATAGCGGTAGACATACTTATCCGTGCAAAGCTAAAATTTCATTTACGTGTAGGAACAATTACCAAGTATAGCAATATACAGATCTATCTGGAATAACCCTCAAAATTTGTCAGACGTGGCGGAACGACCTATGTTTAGGTTGTTTACGCTCTGCCTACCCCATTAGGGATAAAGGCGTGATTGTATGTATGTATGTAACAATTGCCAATAAATTAATTATATGGACACCTGTAAATACTAAGAATACAGAAGCGTTTCTTCAAAATTTACATATAAAATGGTTTCAAAAGATAATGTCGAAGTAAGAAGATGCTGTTGTTGCGACATGTAATGAAAAGAGCGTTTGTGAAAAAAAAAAAAACTATAGCATAAAGTGCTTTTGAATAAAATATGTCTGTAGGTGATATAAGTATTACTTACCGTATAAATACTTGCTTATTTTATGGAATTATAACAATATTGTTCACAAAATGCTAAGTAAATAAATAAAATACCGTAAACACGGAAAATGTTACCTACAAAAGCAAAAGCACAAAACAAACAAAATTCGATTAGTAGTTAAATTAATGAAACATTTATTAAATCGGACCCAAATAGGTACATTCAAAACATGATTCGGTTCATTAAAGTCGGTCACATAGAATTGTGAATACGCAGTCGGGTGTGGTTAATATTTTCTTAATTTGCATGATTAATAACAAGCTCAATAACTGCCTCTATGGTCTAGTGATCAGGGCCATGGGCTCCTGATCTAGACATCGGTGGGTTCGATTGTTAGGGAACTCAAAGTTGAGTCTTGTAAATTTGTCACTTAGTATGATTTTCCCCAATTTGGTTAGGGCACTGCAAGCTGAAACACCTGATTGTCAAAAAAAGGGTTCCGTACTTCGGAGGGCACGTTTAGCCGTCGGTCCCGTTCGCTGTTTTTGATAATGGTTGTCATAAAAACATGTAGTAATAGCTTTGCTAGTAGGCGGTGTTCTACTCAAAAACCCACTTAATAAGCTCAATGGTGTGTAGTGGTTAGGGCTGTTGTCACCTGTGCGGAATGTCGTGGTTCAAATCCCACTTTAAATGATTTTATAGACAACATTCGAACCACACCCGATTCGGGTCCAGTAGTTGAATGAGAGCAATAATTAATCCAATCGCACCAAATTACATTTACACTGATTGTTATTTCGAATTACTGTTTCAATTATGTTAAAACGGTTAGTCGAATCATTTTTCTCCCTTGTGACTTAATTGAAATTATTTATCAATGAAACAGACAAATAATTACCTTCAAAACCTACTCAAATTACTCCTACCTATGCAGGGTATAAAAAATGTACTACGTTTTTTTAAACCACTTGTTCTACTAATAATAACAAACAACTTTCTCAAAGCACAAATATTTTATTAGAACGAACTATAATTTTGCCTTGTCCTTAAAAAAAGATTATGTTGAAAGCATCTTTGCATTGACAAGGCAATTTATTTTTCGTTTCGATATTTTTGTGCTTGGTAAAGTTGTTTGGAATCATAGTCATGTGGTTT
>JARACY010003399.1:0-33537 GCA_029255725.1 Scrobipalpa atriplicella
AAAGTAAGTGCGAGTAAGTCAAAAGTATCTCTCTTCTAAGTAGGTTCCTACTTATGGAATGCAAAGCCTGTTGCTCACCATTAAATTTTTGGTAATTTATAGATTAGTTGGATTGTGATTTTCTGAAAAAAAAAAAAAACAATATGACTTTGCAATGCATATTTACTAAATGTCACTATGGAAATTGTGCCAAGTCCGTTACTTTTGTGAAAAGAATACTTAAATTAGTTGTTTTTTTTGAAATTTTGTACAATAGAATAGTGTACAGTTTTTTTTTTAGTTTTTTTTTATTAGCCTATAAATCGTCCCACTGTTGGGCAAAGGCCTCCCCTCTATCTCTCCAGGCGTCTCTGTTCACAGCTTCTGTCGGCCACTGTTCGCAATAATTAAACAGTTAAATAAAAAAAATATCTACTACCAAAAGGATAGAATATTTTGTCACACTTTGTCCAAGAGACTAGCTCGTATATTCGCAGTTCCGCTTAGGCCCGCCAAATTGAAGAATTGTTTACTCGTGCCACAGACCGGAAACCCAAGACTCTGCTTCAAAAAGTTATGTACATAAATTCAAACCCAAAACACTTTGTTTGTAATGTGAATAAAATCTACCCTGTCTTCAGCAATTTTCGTTAGGGATTTAGATCAACGTACGCTAAGCATATTGTATTTATATCCGTCTAAAATTAATTTAACTAATAATGTACCTATAGAAAGAATTCTCGTTTCAATTTTAAAACATAAGATTAATTAATGTAAAATGTCTGTTTTTAAAACAATCATTATTTTCATCGCTCTTGATCATATTGGTTTATAAAAATTATGCGTAGTCTATGGATTTTCTGGTCTGTGTGTTGAGGTCTCGTAAACTCGAAGCTCGATTATAAGACTGTTTACAACAAATAAAATGATGAGATAATAACGATCTTTGTTGTTTCATTTTATAGCTTTCGCCCGCCATCTTTTGTCCGAAGACATCTTTGTAGAATTTTGTCCTTTCTTTGAGAATTTTCAAAGCCTTCAAATTCCCTTTCGTATCAGGCTTCACACAAATAAATTATTAAATAGTTTTTGAAGCTTATCAATAAACGAGAAATTTGGAAAATGGAGTCGCAGATTTGAGTCAAACTTGTAAAAATTTAGCTTATAGAGATAGAGTATCAATTTTAATCTTTTGTCTCCTTTTTCATCGTGTCTGTTGCAGAAAAAGGATTTTTTTAAAAAAAACTCTCCATTGTCTTGATTGTGTAAAGTCAAACCTGTTACGATAAATTATGTACGAAAGGTAATGTGATTTATTTTAGTTTTTCTAAGCGCTTTTGTCTTCTATAAAACATACTAGTTGCCCTCGTGCGTAGACGAACTTATTGTGAAGTGGTTAAATCTTGTTACTTTACATTCAAGAGTGAAAAAGATAGTCAAGGGTTTTCAGATTTCACTTTAGCAAAGGGCGCTACGTAGGCGTGATACTACTTAATATGTCATTACAACGATATTATATTTCATACACCTTCTAAGGTATACCTACTGTACCTTTTCTATTTACTTTCGCTCATGCTTCGAGAATTAAAATTAGTTGAATAGTCTAGGGCCTAAGGTATAATTTTAACCCAATTTTGAAAGTGGGTATGTATAAAAAATGCCCTATCTATGTCTTTCAATGGAACAAGATTTACAAGCGATTTGACAAACACAGTATTTTAAAGGAAAACTACTCGTATGGCACAGAATCGCTCTGCACAAGCAAACCCAACCTAAACATTATGTATGAGTGATCTAACGTCTATAAGGAACAATAGGGCTGGCGTGTACTAATCATACAAAAGCCCTCTAAAATCGTTAAAAAAATAATAATATGATATGACTTAAAAAAAAAGAAAATTGCTTTTGTCAGGGAAGGAAATTGCTTTTCTATACTAAAATATAACGTGTTGAAAAATTTTATCTTCATAGAGTGTCTCTAAATTTTACTCAAGTCCAATCCAATATTGCTAGAAATATTCAATAAACTAGAAAATGCTATTGTCACGATTCTGCACCGTAAACGACAGAACAATATCTCCTTTCAAATTCCGTCGTATTTTTCACTAGACCACACGCTCCACGCAAAAGGAAGGAAGTGCAATTTATTTGATAAAATATTCAGATGCAGCATTTTTGTTTCGGCTCACACCGTTGCGGAGTATGCAGCTGTGACCGTGTGTTCCTGTGAATGCCATTGGATTGGATCCTAGAGTAAGTTCTAAAGCAGAGCAGAAAGTATTTTCGAACAAAGACAAAACAACAATTTACGTATTTGGCACTCAGATGTTAGAGTTGTTGCTAGTCAGGTAGATAGACCCTTTTGGAGCCTACCATACCTGCCACCATTTAGCCTACCATTTATTGCAGGGCTATTTAGCCGTACTTTCTACGTGCTAGCCTTGACCCAGGGAAAATTTTTACAGTTAATTAACCTAATATTCAATTCCGTGAAAATTACGTTTTAAAAATTATAACAGTCAGTGATAGCAATAAGGTGTCGCGAAGACACAGCTTAACTAACATAAGTCCATACTTTTTGTTTTTTAGAGAACATAAAAAGGACAACAATAAATTAAAGTGGAGATTTTATTAAGTTCGCCCTAATTTAGGGTAGACTCGTGCCCCTATAAGGGAAATAATGTGGGCTGATGACGATGATGATTAGTTAAGTCGTCTTCGTAATGAATTGCTACCAGTATCGAATGTTCAGTCCTAAATGGGAATGCCCCGAGTTGCGACAGCCCAACAGATCGATGCCCGCGCACTCCCGTGGGCCACGAATGAAATATTACCTCGGTATTACAGAGTGCATTATATTACAACACTGAGCCGTAGTGAGCATGCAGTAATGGAGTTTTTGTGGTTTACAATCTCAAACGGGATGGAAGGCGGCCATCTTGTTTTTCATTAGATTTTTTCCTACCAACCAAAAAACAAACGCTGGATAATTTGTTTCTCAGTTTATCCATTTGCCATACCTGGGACGTTTGATGAGTGCAGTGCTGATATTGTATTCGCAGAGAATCCTGAAGTTGCAACTTGTGAAGTCTATTGCGTTTGCTCCAAGATTCGACCTGTCATGGTCACGTGCGAAAAGGAAGAGGGAGCTGTTTACTGCCAAGTCATGGAAAAGTATACTTTAGCTTAGTAGGTTGGGGATTAAAGGTTTAAATCCCATCTGTACGAGTTTTTTTTTAATACAAATATTTACTCTTTATAAAAAAAAATGCTGTCTAAACTTTAGACACGTAATATTAAAAAACGTTATTGATTTATCTTACTTCTAATTACAAAATTCCTAATCCCTTTGAAATCAAAAAAGCAAATGTCAAAGGCTATCTGAGTTCGGCTCATGAATATTAAATGAACTGTGTGACAGACACCTCAATTTAAATTATTTTAATTTGAAGACAAAACTTCCGTCTTCAAAAGTCCAAGGACATACTTAAATTAATTCATTGTTTGTTTTATTATAATTGGATAGATTTAAAAATTCAGGCAATTACAGACTGTACAGGGCCGCTCGAAACGAATACAATTATTTCAGGAAATTATTTATGGATTATCATGAAATTTCGTATATATTTGTGGGAGTAAATTAATGAATTATTATGATTTTTCATGACAAACCGATAAAATCTTCTGACATAACTTTTTCCGTTTTGAGCGGATCTGAACAGATATCTCCTTAACTGTACATTGCAGAGACTACGAGAAATGGTCGATAAAAGTTTACATATAGCTAATAGCTTAGCAAAAGTCAGTTCATTCTTAGAAGTACCTAACTTAGGATTGTATTTATATAAAGCGCTCTCAAGATTGAGAGCAATATAAATAAATTATGGTTTTGACATGCCGTTATGCAGGTTAATGTCATTTTTTATAAGTACTCAAACTCAGTCTCAAGATCTGATTTTATTCTTTGGACCTTAGGGAGGAACCCGGAAAACTATTAACGGTTTCTATGAAAAATAGCCTGACGACATTCGAGGGGATGAAATATTCAGTGAAATAATACGAGTATCTACCTACCTCTCTACAAATCAAAATGCCCAAACTTGTTTGTACCTGTTCCCCTCTTCCAAATTCTTGGTCAACATTGTTATCCTAATCAAATCAATAAATCAAAACCCCTCAACGAGAGAGGGAGCAACGGCAAAAATTACTATAATAAATCAGGAAAGCGGCTCCATCATTCAATTCATCGTAGTAATATTATAAATGTTTGTATGTATGTTATGTTTGTTAGGGTCAATTCACACCGAATAGCGAGGCAACGCGACACGATGCCACGCGGCGTGAAGCTACCTGCTTGAAGATGCATCTCGTTTTATCAAGAAGTGACAGGCTGCACCGCGCGACACAGCCCGACACGCAATCCGAGGAATCTTCGAGCTTTTGTAATATCTGCTAGTACGTAAGAAAACAAGTCTTCGATTCATTTGAATACGGTAATATCGTATTAAATATTATTTACCTATCATTCTTTGTAGATATACTAAGGACATAATTTTTTCAACTCACACACAATACGGTCATGTAAAAGTGACCTTTTGCTCATTAATTACATACATCGTATCGTATATTACACCCATGTCAGAACATAAAAATACGAGACTTAAAAAGAAAATTCTATAAAAAACAACTGCTTTTGAACTTCCATCTTTTGAAACAAAAGGCAATATTTTTTTGGCGGAAAAAGGCAAAGTAATGAAGCTAAATGACAAGGCAGTGATTGGTCGGAATCGAGTAACGACGAAAGAGGATAAAAACATAAATTATTTGCAGCTACCATTGGGTCCAGGGCCCTTTTGAGAGCCAAATGGCTAATTAAATTAAATATAACTTCTAACAAAAGTACAAAACAATGTAACCCTTGAATCCCTTTACTGGTTTCTACAGCATGCCTGGATGAAGATGCGGCTGGCACATTCTATATTTTTCTGTCGCTTCCAGTCCAGCATGGAAGATACAACTCAACATACCCAAAACAAAAAACACCTTCATTATATTTCATGTACACAACATAGTAAATGCTACCTTAAGTATAAATGTGAGGTTATTGTATTTAAAAATATCGTACGGCATTATTTGCTGCGAGGTCACGTGTAGGATTTTTAAGGTAGTTCCTACGGACGTGGAGCAACATCGACCAGTAACGACCACTATTAGAAACAGTGACCGGGACCGACGGCTTAACGTGCCCTCCGAAGCACGGAATCCGTTTTCTTCCAGACAATCATGTAGATTCAGTGACAAATAGACAAAATATCAACTTTGTGTTCCCCCCCTGGGAATCGAACCCAGGACCTCCGGATCGTGAGCCCATAGCTCAGACCACCAGACCACGGAGGCAGTTATGTGAGGTAACATTTTCAGATGCAAAACAGCAGCAATATGTCAACGCTCCGTATCGTATACTACAAGCTCACTGTACTCTTATACAACTTAAGGCACACTATTTCCTCTAAGAGCGAACTGAGAGACGTTATTATTTAAGTCGACGCTTGCCGTTGACGGGTTTTGCTCGCCTGGTACATGTAGGAAGATAAAAGAGGCATTTATGTTATTTATAGAAAAATGGTTTAACAAACAGTTTTATTTTGTTTGAGAAAATAGACGTGAAAAGGTTTTTTTTTATGACAAGAGAATCATAAAAATGGTTGCAATCAAAAGTGCTACGTATTTGCTACGCTTCAGCTACGAAAGTCTCGTAGCGGCTACAAAATCTCTACGTCACTGCTACGGGGTCTGTTGAGGTGAGACACACGCACTGATTGGAAAATAATAATACTGTTCTTCAAAGTATTAAAGGTAATTTCAAATAAACATTTTTCTATTCAATTCTAAGTCACTATAATTAACCCGAAAATTTATTAGGAAATTAAAAAAGCAGGAAATAATGCCGGGAATTATCGCTACAGTAAATCTTTTGGACCATACAAAAAGGATGAGAAATGCCTTCAAAAAGCTACAGGATGACAAAACGTACTTTCAGTGCAATGTGGTGTCGCAATTATGAAATGTAAAAACTTTCCTTCATTTAGAACTAAGATATTGTAAGTTTCATCGTAGTGTTTAATTATGGATGAAAAAGTGAGAGCATCGTTTTAAAGAAGTAGTTTGAAGCAGGGTTTCTCAAACTGGGGTACGCCAATTGACGGGCGGGGGTTCGCGAAAAGATTTTTTTTTATTGAAGAAATTCAAAATTCCTGACATTATTTCTGAAACAGACTTAATTTGACCAATCGCAGTAACACTTTCATACATTTGTTTTTTGTTAACTTTGATTAAAAATTCCTAAACCTGAGATTTTCTATTGTTTTTTTTTTGTTTAGAGGTTCGCGCTGATATCTGGGAACTTCAACAAGGGTAGTATACAGGGTCAAAAGTTTGAGGAACCCTGGTTGAAAAGAATGGCGGGAAGTTGGTTGTTCCAGCGATGCCTAGAGTCAAGCTCAAGTCTTAAGACTTAAAGTATAACTTATGCACTTGATTATTTTGTTGCAAACTTCATCTTTACTTTTTTTTTTAGTTTTTTATTTTTTATTTAAACTGAATATGTGTTTCGTTGGTCAAATTAATGCAGACATATTGTTTTGCAAATATTGTTCTTAGAAATAAATTTGTAAATGTATTAGATTTCTGTAAAGAGAGTAAAAAGGTAGCATTCGGATAATGAGTTTGCTAATTTGAACCCCAGATTAATAATTCGGTACTCTTAAACGCGTGGGATGCCCTAAAATAATAAAAGTACATAGCAAAATATAATTAATTTTCGCTACAATTATTAATAATTACTTTGTTTGATAGTGTTTAAAATTATAACCCGTAACATGTTGTTTTGACATATTCTTTAAATAGTCCGATCCAATATACGCTATGAACCGAACCCATCATCTGTCATTTAGTAAATTATATTAAACACAACGTGAATATCCATTCAACGGATAGCCGAGACACGGTGGTCTATTTTTGACTGTCACATATTCAAAAAAACACCGAAATTTATCAAAATAAACCAAAGCTCCACCATCACATCAGATATTTATCACAAGACAAAAACTGCCTAAAAATCGTCTATTTTAGCACTTTTCATAAAGATGTTCTAGTGGCTATTCTTTTCGCTCCATTTTAAATTAAATTTTAGTTCAAACTTATTTGATAGAATTTAGAAACTTTGATGCTTAAAAGTAAATCAAATGCAAGATTTGACAATGTCGGAAAGACGAAACGAAATAAAAACCTGTAAAAAAACAGCGCCTTCCAAAAATGACTCACCTGGTCAAAGTCTCATTACGCGGTATATGGAACCGGTTTAACCGCTTTGAACTGGCTTAAACCGGTTCATATTAATATTAATCCGATAATTACATTTCGCCCGGCTGTTTATATCCTCCAACTGAATTTTAGATCGTAGTGTTAATTCTGTAGAGGTGAACGGCGGCTTGACAAGTGCGGATATTTTTGGTTTTGTTTATTCAATTTATTTTCATATGTAGAGCAGTCACGTATGTTTCTTGCGCGGATATTGTAGTGAAGGAGGTTGCCATGCTTAGCAGGCGAATTGGCGAGTGACAGTGCATGGCAAAATTGCTACCATAAGTATTTCTATATTTATCATTACCACTTAATCAACTTTCACGAAATTCGCGGAAAGAGATGTCGAGGTTCTGCAAATCTACTGCATGTACGTACGAGTACTGATATACTTATGCCAGTGTATTAACGCTCAAGATTAAATTTTATTTTTCTTTATCCAGCTTGCCCCACAAACTACACCAATCTTTTTTTTTTTTATAAAATTTAACATCAATAACAAGACAGCGATCAACTGCACACCAATACCTCATCCATCACGGACTTAACTCGTTAACTTCTCGGCGCCCGACTAACTAGCCATTAGAGCATTATTTGATAACATCGACGGGTGTTGCCAGATCAAAAACTCAAAATTCTATAAAACATCTTTGTAGAGGTACTATGTTCGACAGGAACCATAGAAAAACAGAATGTATGTAGTTGCTCCTCCTCCTGGGATTGCAGTAAAAACCAGGTAAGGGATTCGAGGGTTTCGGTGTATTGTAATTTAGATGTTGGACTGACAACCTGTCACTACCGCAATATTCGTACATCATCGGGAAGAAATTTGTTTCGATCGTTGACACTTAACCTACCTCATAAGGTATAAAGGCATGATTTTCTTTATAAATGGTAATTGGAGCCGGTTATTCCCGTCCCCTACTTGTGCGCTAAGGGTCAGTTCACAATAGACGCGACGTGAAGCTGCTTTAAGATGCTTCTCGTTGTACCAAGAAATTGTAGGTTTGATTGCGCGGCATTGATAGACCAAAGCACTACGCTTATTTTAAAAGTCCTGGCAACACTAGTATTGGCTGCAAGAACATGATCGATGTTGCCTGCTGCAACCTGTAATATGTAACACGAAAAGAAATAGCATGAAAGTTGTTAAATTAGTCCAGGTAGGTACTGATAAAAAAGCAGGCGAAAGAAGATCATTCTACCTTTGCAAATATTTATTTTACACTTCAAACTGATAAATGAATAAGATATAAAAATAAATTAAAACATTGTGATTATTAATTCCCTCTTAAAATTATCTTTTTTGAAATTCTAACCGTGGGTGGAAAACAAGTTAAATGCTGTTCAGTTTTTCTCCACAAATTAGGTAGGGTTCATAGTGTGTTTTTAAATCGCCGAACTACTCGTTATACGCCTTTGTTTGTTAGTTTTGGTTCGCCAAATAGTTACTACAGAAATTTACCATCCGACTAAAGTATTTAACGTAAAATGTAAAACAAGATTGTCGGCTTCGTGTCTACATTTCACCTACGTAGAAAACGGAACAAAACGTTACATTCTACTTCATCCACAGATCTTGATTAAAGTTAATAACGCAAGTTGACTTACTTTAAGTGTAGAAAAAAACTTCGAGTATCGGAATTTTAAGTCAGTCTGCTTCATCTGCTTTCGGGTGTAGAAAATTTTTACAAATCCCTAAACTGGCGAGACAACTTAATTAGAACAGATCGCGATTTCTTCGTCGGAACTGGAAAGATGATTATGAAGAGAAAATGTCTGCGGTTTGCACGTATTTCAGAAAACAAAACAGAAGAAATAAGAAAGAATAAAGAAAGAAAGAAGAAATAAAAAAAGAACGACGACGCAACAGCGTAGAAAAATAATAGTGTTGGGCCTTTTTCCTAGCTAGGGAAGCAATCTAAAATTCTAAATGCATTTTGACAGTGGCAAAGGCTCTTGCAGTTATTAGTAGGATTTCACTTTACATTTATGGAAAGTTCTATGCGTGGTCTACTCTTATCAAGATCTGTGACTCTATCTGACTCCAGGCGTACAGTTAATGGATATGCCTTATTAACTTCCAGCACTCCAGTGAACATGTAACCCTCTTTATTCTGCAGCGGGAGGCGAGGGGGGATAATGTTATACTCGAATATTATAGAGCTTAGCTTTATTACAAAAATGACTATCGGGGAAGCTATGTTGGTATGTTTTGCTTCTTTGGTTTTAAAATACTTATGTCAACCGCCATGCAAAAATTACAAAAGTGTAGTATTCGAAGTTCTGTTTTTTTAATGTTTTTGAATTTTTTTTATTAAAAAAATACTGCACATAATGACGATTGCATGAGCACCGTGTTTGATGTTTCAAATATTCATAGGTTGACCACTTACCTAGGTAACATTATGAGTCTGTTGTACAGGGAGTAAAAATACCATCTGACCAAAATTAAGGGTGTTATCTTACCCATGAAACTGAACAACTTTCCCCAAGGAACATAATTCGAAATATGAAAAAATAAAATGTTGTCAGCGGCTCCTGTAATTTTTTTATAGAAGGGCCTACTTTTACATATTTCGACCTATGTTCCCTGGGGAAAGTTATTCAGTTTTATGGGTTAGGATCACACCCTACTTTTTACACCCTATACAACGTGTAACAGAAAGGGTATATGCATCGAGAAATGTGTGAATCTACCCATGAAACTGAACAACTTTCCCTAAGGAACATAGGTCGAAATACGAAAAAAAAAATACTTCCCATACTAATAACGCTATCAGCTGACTCATTTTGTATGAAAGGTCACTTTTTTTTTTCGTTTTTCGACCTTTGTTTCTTAGGGAAAGTTGTTCAGTTTCATGGGTAGATTCACATATTTCTCGATGCATATACCCTTTCTGTTACACGTTGTATAAAAAAACTGGCTAAATTAATAGACAAGACTTGCTGTATGTCCATTTTACAACCAATGTACTTTCTAGCTCAGAATAAAAAGTATTCCTCCGCTCAGTACAATCTCACTTCAGACACGGAGCTAATGGCTTATTGGCTAGGACCAAAGACCTTTAATCTGTAGACTGCTCTTGTTCTAATAGAAAATTTCATACGGTGGGTGAAGTTCATTAGCGGAAATTCAATTTTGATACCGATTTTCTTTTCAACAAAACTTTTATTCACATGGAACAATCAGGATTTTGGTAGGTATGATCTTGGTAAGATTCATTATGTCTGCGGCTAATTCTATTGTTTTGTAGGCAATAATGTAATATCTTAAATATTAACCTAGGCTCGTATTTATAAAACCATCTCAAGATTGAGAGCAATATTGAGTTCTGATTTGACAGGTCATTTTGTATTGGAATAACGTTTCTGATACGAACTCAAACTCGCTGTCACTCTTGAGAGCTGATTATACGGGCCCTAATTTTTGTGGGATAAAGATTGAGCTATACAGTGGGTGTAAAATAAAGTACTGCATTCTTTTAAACTACTGATGATACCAAACAACTTTCCTAAAGCACAAAATTTTTAGATCGAAATAAAAGCTTCGTCCATACAAAACTGGTAGATCCCGGGGAGTATCTTTTTGTATGGAAAAGGTTTGCAAAGTTATTTTTCGAGCGGTTTTTTTTGCTTGTTGTTTGGTTTTTGGTATCATTAGTAGAACATATGGTTTAAAGGAACGCAGTACTTTTTTTTACACCCTGTATAAAGCTGCATCCATAATACATAATAGATCTTTGGCTAGAAGCAGCTAGTCGGGCACATTGCTGCTTAAATTAAATAAACCCTCAGTTTAATCTTTTTTCTTCTAACAAATGTTAAGCTACACTTGAAAGAAAGAGAGGACATGCTGGACTGGGAGTGATAGAAAAACATAGAATGTTCCAGCTGCATCTCTTCCCGGGCATGCTGTAAAAATCGTCTAATAATATAGGTGTGACAACCTTTCACTAAGCATACAGATCTATCTGGAATAACCCTCAAAACTTGTAAGACGTGGCGGAACGACCGTTGTTTCGGTCGTTTTCGCTCTGCCTACCCCATTAGGGATAAAGGCATGATTATATTTATGTATGTATGTGAAAGAAAGTGTAACAACTTTTTTAAACAAACTGTTTTGTTTTTGTGTGTAGCTAATAAAATTATAAAAGTTAAACTCAATTTATTCAGTAACTAACAAACCAGAGCAATATATTACCTGATCGGATTTGTTTCGTTCCGATGAATTGCCATTCTACATTAAAATAAAGTGAAAAAAAAATAGTCAATCAAAATGCTACATAGTAACAGTAGTTTGTTTTTCCAAAACGCCAACTCACTGTTTTTTAGATAACACGACACGCGCCGCTACTGAAAAACTAAATTCAGGGCACGGGGCTTAAAGGTGCGTCCACAATAAAGACATGTGTATTTTTTTAAATATTGTTTGCTATAAATAAGGATCGCAAGGTAAGATATGAGTAAGTATTTCAGTTAATTTACGCATACTTCAAATTTTTTGTAGGTACAGTAAAAATGGACGAACAGATACACAACAAAACATTTTATAATACAAATAACTACGTTTTTAATGGTATATAGTACGGTGTTTGAAAACAAATTAGGGTTAAATTGGCATAGATGTGAAACTGAAATACCTACGTATTTCGTTTTCAATAGGACTACCAATGGCCATTTACAAATTACAAAATTGGCAAGATTTAATTTAATTTTTTCAGACACATTATTTAAACGGTTTTTAACTCACCTTGGCGGTTTTGTAGACTAGCCCTTACAATGTAATATTCAAATACCACTTCGTCATAAAATAATTACCTATTCTAGATCAATTTATATTATATAGAAATTTTTACTATTTTTATTTGAAATAGATTTAAAAAAGTACTTTTAATTGAAAAAGTTTAACATGTACACGGCTTTACTACCGTGTGCGAACTAAAATTCGAAAAACACTCCCTCACGAGTTCATTTGCACTGCATTCATGCTTTGAGTTTTTTTTCTATGCGCCTTCATTTACTTTTTAAAAGCATGCAATTTTGTTTACTTTTCATTATTGATCATTAATTTACTGTTTGAAAACCAGTGAAAAAAAATACGATTCGGTTTTATGTGAAAATGATATCGTAATATTGTATAACTTTTTGCTTACCCCTATATGGGTTCATCGGGTCGATCGTCTCAAAAACCATACGTCAAGAAGTTATAATAAAAGATGTTTTGGGACAGTGTCCCAAATACTGTTATAGGTTGCTCGGTTCACAAAACTGAACAACTTTCACAAAGAAATTCTCCTGGGAAACGAATGATTTTTTTTAGTGTTAGCAAATTTAACACCCTGTATAAATAAAGGTGAGAACAATACGCACAAAGAAGTATATAACTCACGTCACATTATTCGTGCCATCGCTTTCAAAAGATATAACCAAGGGATTCCACAAGAACAGTAATTTAAGAAGTCTAAAGTACTATTAACATATTTTTCCTGTAACCCCTTCGCGAACTTAGTTTCTAGAACAATTCGTCTCGCGATCCTTTAAAGGACTGTGTCCTACTGAAAGCGATGAACAACAAACTTTGCAGTGCGATAATAGTATCCCTATATGAATAAATACTTGTTACATCGACAGGGAGCTTGTCATATCTGTCGTAAAACCTATGGCCCTTGGAGCTGACGGGTTCTTGAATGGAAACCAAATATTGGCAGAGAGACTAATGTAGTGTGGAGCGCCGGGCGGCTTGAAATAAGGTGGGGCGGAGTTGTTCTTCAGGCAGCGAACAAAGATTGGATGACAACTGCTGAAAACCGAAGCTCGCTCCACCCTGACTCGTCAATCCCATCACCACGTTTGTATTAAAGCTATCCCAATCACTTCGCTATCTATATAATATATTCTGTCCTATCGCTTAGTTTCCAATGTGCCTCGTACATTTTCCCGTTCCGCCGTTTGTCCGTCACGGCGGCCGCGCTCGCTTCACCCCGACTTGTAAATCTCGATACCACGTTTGTATCAAGACTGTTACGATCACTTCGCTATCGCTTAGCTTCCACTGTGCCTCGTACATTTTCCCGTTCCGCCGCTTGTCCGTCACGGCGGCCGCGCTCGCTCCACCCCGACTCGTAAATCTCAATACCACGTTTGTATCAAGACTGTTGCGATCACTTCGCTATCGCTTAGCTTCGAATGTGTCTCGTACATTTTCCCGTTCCGCTGCTTGTCCGTCACGGTGGCCGCGCTCGCTTCACCCCGACTCGTCGATCCCATCACCACGTTGTCTGTTGCGATCACTTCGCTATCGCTTAGCTTCGACTGTGACTCGTACATTTTCCCGTTCCGCTGCTTGTCCGTCACGGCGGCCGCGCTCGCTCCACCCCGACTCGTAAATCTCGCGCGCGCTTTCAAGTTACGCCACTTGTTTTATATGTCAGTATTTTACTAGTTTTTTCCATCCGTGACTTTGGGGTTCGTTACAAAGTTTCCCATAAGAATTCTTTGTGGCAGTACTTAGTTAGTCTTATAAGCTTTGCTGTAATTAAAACTTAATAAATTATATTTGGACTATAATAATAATTAATTTATTATCTGATTTTATCAAGCCGTACTATCAAATAATTTCTGTTATTATTATATCTTACTATTCTGTATTTTTCGACAAATTCTTGAAACTGCTTTGATATAAACAAATATTAGCCTATTTTCATTTTGAGGCCAAGGACAGGTACACCTACACTTGTTATTTGGAACTTGAGAATAAACAATTCCTGATGATTATATATTTTATAACAATGTTCATGTTATTTAATAAAGCTTGTGTTTTACATAAAGCTTTCAGAATGTGTCCGTATATGAAAGTCTGTTTTATCTCAGACCCGACATCTAAGGCCCGTATTTATAATCAGCTCTCAAGAGTGACAGCTAGATTGAATTCGTATCAGAAATGTCATTTCAGTACAAAACGGGCTGTCAAATCCATACTTAATATTGCTCTCAATCTTGAGATCGCTTAATAAATACGAGCCTAAGGCCCGTATTTATAATCAGCTCTCAAGAGTGACAGCGAGTTTGAGTTCGTATCAGAAATGTTATTCCAGTACAAAATGACCTGTCAAATCCGCACTTAATATTGCTCTCAATCTTGAGATCGTTTTATAAATACGAGCCTAAGATAGCTTACCTGACTGAAATAAGTACGGCCCAATTGTAAAAATGTAGTTATAAAATAATTTCAATAATATTTCTATTATTTTTCTTTTAATAACGGTGAAAAGGCCTCCCTGTTCTCCCATTCACAGCAATGGTTATTTAACCTTTTCACGAAAAAAGCAGTTCAGTTTTCCAAAGCTGTAGAATTCACGAAGATTATTTACAGTGCATGCTCTAACTAGGTCATCTCAACCTACTGAGATACTTAAGGTTATCGCACACTACACCAACTGCTCCCAACTCAATTTATTCATAAATATTATCTTTTTTCTATTAATTAGGTTGTCGATTGGTCGAAGGACTCGATGAACCCTGTTGTCAGAAGTTTTGAATCGCCTAATGGTCTCTGATAAAGTTTGCATATAGACCACTACATACGATGTTTTTACAACATTAAATTAAAAGAAGTAGGCCGTATACCTATACGATGCGTTGACGCTGAACGCGTGGTAACATTTGCACAAAAAGACTGTGTGTATGAAACACATGGAAGTGGGAGTTAGAACAGTATTGGATTGAGTTGATAGGTAATGTGCTAAGACCTTTAAAGAGCAAGGTAACAAAAATAAACAAGAACATCAGTGTTTTACAAGAAAAAGAACATTTTCCAGTAGAGCTTATTCACCAAGAGGTGCTTTCATTAGTTTTCTAAACATTAGATACCGTCTTCCATTTTGTTTTGTGTTTGTTTTCAAGAGATCATGTACAGTGAGTAAATGTAACTGGCAACATTTTCTTGGAAGTTTTAAAATAAATGGAAGTTTTTATTTCATGATGGATTGCAGAGAAAGACTTCCGGAAATATAACAACATTATTGTTGATTATGTGTACCTACTGTTGTGTAAATAAATACAACTTTTATATTTCCCACGTGTCTCTATAATAATACAACAAAAATAATTTTTGTTTTTTTATATAGGTACGTAAATGGCTCATCATTCACTTGCCCATATCCCATCTATTTATACGTTAGTGGCTAATTTAAATTAAAGGTGGCCTCTGCCTGTCAGCCTGCCTGTCATTTTCTTAAACTGTACAAGAAATGTGATAAAATACCAACATCTAACTTTACAATGTCAAAGTGATTGATATAATAGAGCATAGTTCAGTAGTAGATTAACACAACTCTCGTAAACTGTTTTTCTAATATAGTTTATTTAAAAACATGTATCAACTTCTATTGGAAAATAAACATTTTTTTCATTTTTTTTTTATTCATTTTTCATTATTTTCAGTAGAAACAATTTTCTCATTTACACCTACTCATTACTCACCATAAAACATGTTCTTATAACTATTACGAAAACCCATCGACCACTATTGAGCTATCCAGGGAAACCATAAAATATAGAGATAATAAAAGAAAATAAAATTTCCCGAGCAAAGCGGCCAGTTTCATAAAAAGAAAGATGTCTTCTAATATACCGAATATTTCATCTTACCAAGAATATTCTGAGGAAATAAAGATAAAATTCTTCAACGCTTAACGCTGGCGGAATGGATATCATCTACCTAAAGGAATCAAATATCAGCTAAACGATGTGAAACATTCGATAGATGGCGCTGGCGTAGATGATAAGTTAGCTCATAAATGTTGGAGTGGCACTACCATCTCGCGCCGTCTTGAGTATCCTTTACTGTATGATATGCCATCAAACTAAAGATGGGTTTGTTTAACGCAGTCTGTGTAAAAATTATGAAGTGATCATAATTTTCTAAATCCTAGCTGTATTTTATCAGAGATAGTTTTCATACTTCCATGCTGGACTGAGAGTGATCGAAAAATGAAGAATGTAACAGCTGCATCTCCCCCCGTACATGCGCTGTAAAAATCAGCTAAGGGAATCGAGGGTTTCAGTGTATTGCAATTTAGGCGATGGCTGACATCCCGACACTATAGCAATATACATAATCATCATCTGTATTAGCCTTCGAAACTTGTCAGACGTGGCGGAACAACCTATGTTTAGGTAGTTTTTGCTCTGCCTACCCCATTAGGGATACAGGCGTGATTTTATTTATGTATGTATGTATGATATTTTTTAGATTTAGGACATAGATAAGCTGCTCAAAATTGGTTTTTACTGTTTTCTTACGGCAATGTTGATCAGAGGGGCATATAATTTTAAAGTGCGACTATATTATTTGACTTGCCATTATAATGATATATGATATATCTATAGCAAAGCAAGTTTGCCCCGACCTACTCCTCAGGTCTGAGCCAAAAGCGCTTGGATGAATCACCGAGGGCGCTTCTTCATATATCAGCTGGCTAAGAGCTTGCCTAATCCTCTCCCGGGCTAAGTACTCGTGAGGTATGACGTCATATGTCACAGGCTACTGTCTGCGGTGATAGGCAGTGGCTTCTGTAATATCTACCTAGTAAACCTAGTAATTATTAGGTGATATGAGAGCTGGAAATCCTGGTTTAAATTTACTAAATAATAACGGTAAAAATATATATTGATCATTAGACATTGATAATCTAATGGTCACTAAGTGATCAATGCGGTTTCTGAAAGTAAAATGTAAAATAAAAAAGTAAGATAATTAGGAATCTAATTTTTTGTGCACGTTTTTTGGGTAGTTCATAATTATAACTTGAAACATAATCTTAATGGACAGTCAGTACACAAACTTAATATACGACTTTTCCCTATTAATTTCTAATTTCTGTGTTGTACCCTTAAAAGTATTTGAATGATCACTATATTTTATTTTACGATTCATTTTCAATTTACATCCATCAGTGTCTTTCAGTATTACAAACTCTATTGCCATAACACCTTGTCCAACTGTTATAAAAAATTTCTGTGCTATTTTTAGCAGTCAATAAAATGGATATTGATGGACAAAAATGAGGATTCTTCAGTTATCCGATCATACGCCATGTTTCCTTCAATACGAGATAAAAGTAACATAAATGAAACCACAAGAATGTGAGACTAAATTTTCCTTATTAAAAAAAATCCGTAAAGGCATATCTGTTTTCTCAAGGATTTGGAATGTATCTTATCATCAAACATTACTTCACATAAAGGTATTTAATAGGAGGAAATAAAACAGAAAATAACTAAGTATTTTTTTCAGTGTAATATCCTAATATTTCATTATTGAGAGTTTGATTAGGACGAGTGAAAAATGATTGCTTAAATAGAAAGAAGACACTGTAAATAGCTCATGAATACATTTACAGACAAACTTCGAACTTTTAGTGACAACTCAAAAGCAGATAAGACTTTAGTTTGCGAAGGTCAATATAAGTTCTTATCCTTCCACGAATCGTCTCAAAACTTGCGCAACAACATAAACTAGGTACTACAAATTACAGATAAGAGATCAAATTTGTAGTACAATCCCCAAGGATCTTAGTGTCCACGTTAAATTTACTAGTTTCCTCCGAAATTAGTGGGCGGTATGGAGATTATAACAGGGATGCAATCAGGACTAATAATTATTAGGAATTTTGTTTGTTAACGCACGTTTAGGGCTACCTTATCCTTTTCCATATATGTGTTATATTATAATAGTTGCCCGAGGGATAAATCCAAGGAATAGCTTTTAAGTCAATATTTTCCTACCTACCTACTGCGCTCGCAAATCTATACTTTTGATGTGAGTATGGCTTCAAGTTAGGGGAGAACTCTGTGATACAGAGACTATTTTATTGGCTTTTCTTCAAATTATGACAATTAAGTTTTAATGCAGTTCATAAGTAGGTACTCCAAAGTTTTTATACAAAAGTGATTCCAACAATAAATATAATAATAATATTCAAATAAATATTCGCGTATTTTTCAAGTACACAATACTTATAATACCTACTATAATTTAATTAAAAGCCGAATCAGTCTCTGACTAAAGCCCCTATAAAGCATCTGAGGAAGGTCCCCAGGGTCCTTAGAAGATGAGGTCAGGGTCGGGGGTCGTGACCTCCAGAATTCAATCCAAGATCTCCCATGGGGCCCATAGAGTCACATTAGGTAAGCGTGTCGATTTGAGAGGATAACAGTCGGGAGATGAAAACGATGTTTTTTTTTGTTCAAATAGATTTTTTAAAATAATTGACGTCCTGTACAGATGACAGTAATTTGTGGCACAAAATAATTGACAGTATGACTATCATAATATGTTGTATCCAAGATTTGACTTACCTACCTACGAAAGTTATATCTTGGATAAAAAATTATTTCGTCTTTCAAACTATGATGAATACAAAATGTTATTTAACTTAGTGCGAACGTTGATAAAACTTTACAATCAATAAAAAATGTGTAACTACTATCCTATAATAAGTATCACATTTTTTAGGCTAATAAAAAAAAAGTATTACATAAACAGTGGTAACAAATGAGTACCATTGGAAAATATAATTATCCCTATCTTTCAGCTTCATTGAATTGAGGTCTGTTCAATCCAATAGTCGTTATATATTTTTATGCCAATGCGACAAAATTACCCCACCATAGAGATATGACGTATAAAATCGAAACAGCACGCCACAAATCATGATTATCTCTGCATAATTAGCTATTTCTCTGTACTCAAATGCATCAGTATTCTGCGTGGCTTATTCTGTTCCTAAATCCAGTTTTAACAAAAACTTACTCAAAATTTTCCTGTGAAAAGTTTTTATTGCAAGGAAACATAGATAAACAACTATTGAGTTTATATTCCATAAAGGGTTCTAAGTACTTATTGGATTAGCTTACACCATACAAGATTAGAAAGAAAGCCGCCACACGATATAGTAATCACTGGTTTTAGATACTTAATATTTTTTTCCTTGTTTGATAGTTTTTTAATCTACAAAATAAAATGTCAACAACATCAATACATCACAAAAAGATTTACAGAATAAACCCGCATTTTGTACGAATTTGCATATCAACACGATGCGTCCACTCGTTGGTAAAGGGTTTATCCCGGGCACTAGTGTCACTTTGTTGTATTTGATCTTTCTTATTTTAATTTTTCAGACTACTTTATTCGAATGCACACGATACTAAAATAACTTAATTTTTTATAACATGTATGTGTAGTGGAGAATAGTAGTATCTCATATCTCTCTCTCTCTCTTTCTCCGCAGGCATTGTAAAAATCGTCCAAGGAATATATCTTGAATAAGGGCAGAAGCTTTCTTAGTCTGATCTGCCTGATAAACGGGGATAGTAACCTCCGAAAGACCTATGCCCATAAAAGGCTTGTTGTACCTGATAATAATGAAGTTTTTTTTTAACAATTTATTTTTTCTCAAAGTAGCATTAGTGTGTGGGATAAAACCTCATAAACTGACGGCCTGTGCGCTTTAACAGCGATCGACGATCAGAATTGATGTTACATCGGGTCATCAACTACTATAAAATAGCGGTTAAAATATTCATGGATTTGGCAGTCGAATTATGAGCGGTAAAATAGGCGGTTAAATAGGTTGATCAATCGCACTCAGGAGCAATAACAAAGAATCAGTATGTTCCATAGAGGAAGTTGTCCCGTTTCATGGTCTGCAAACATGCCCTTAAATTTTTTTCAGTGAATGAAAAACCTCACTGTAACTAAAGTCCAACTGAGTCTGCTAAGGAATCGCATTGAATTTTAAATCGTGTTCCTGTTAGCGCGATCTGAATACTAATTTCTGACTAGATCTATATGAAAAGAAACGAATACTTTTCAGTCGTCTATTGTAATTTTCTATATCACCTATCGTATTTTCGTAATACAAAAAATGAAAATTTATAATGAAAAAAAAAAAAAAACATGTTCCCGTCACTTGGGTTCAGTGACTGATATGAAAATGGCAATAAAAATGCTTAGGTAGGTTTACCTGCGTAGCAACGCAGTAGCAAGGTAGCAGTAGCAAGGTAGGTAGGTTCCTCTAAATTAAGGTAATGAGCTTCAAACCCAAGACCATAAGCGATACGTGCCGCAGTTCTAACTCACTGAGCTACTTGCGTCTCTTTTTTAATACATTTTATTGCTTTTTGCAAATAACCAATCACAAAATGCGCCCTTTATTCGTTCAAAGAACAATTTTTACAGAAATTATTATAAGTTTCCTTTTACCTTTTAAATTTACGAATGCATTTTAAATACGAAACTTTAACCTACTTTTCACAACTTTCCTTTATTTATCAGAAGTGACATCTACAGTAATTACTAACATGCCTTTTACTATAATTACTCTGCAACCCATAATCATAATGTTACTTTGTTTTATGAGTAAGTAACAACAATACTCATAGGTAATTCAAGAAATAATTATAAAAGTCACAACATGTTCAGGATTTTTTATTACGCTTCAAATAAACCGCTTTGTCTAAATATAGGTATAAATAATTCTGACAGATACGCGATACGCTTCTCTGTTTCGTATTATCAAACTTTAGTGGATGAGATGAGAAACGGTATTTCAAATCTAAAGATGATCGTACTCTCCGATTATAGAAAATGCCAGCTCGTTTCTACATTCCAATATCTAAGAGACGCACCGCAGAATACCTGGTTGGTACTCCACCAATTCGGACTAAGCGCTTCCAAAAAATCTTTCATAATGCGCACGGCAAAAGAGTGGAACTCACTACCTGCGTCTGTGTTTCCAAAGCATACAACCCCCAACAATTCAAAGTTATAGTGAATATGCATCTTCTGGGTGAGCTTGCTCCGTCGTCCTCAACCTAGACTGGGAGTCAAGAGCTAACACACATAAAAAAAACACCATGCGACCCAGCACAGTGAGCATCTCAGTACCATCACTAGATCTATTCGTCTCAGTTGAAGGCCTTTAAGAACATACTTTGTGCATCGTATCCATTCCCTCAAGTACCACAGAATAATAATTATAGTACTACGTAAAGATGAGGAGATGACAGAGTCATTGGATATTATTTGGATAGAGATCGTATCATCAAATCGGATCGTCAGTTCAAAATAAGCTCTAGGGGTAAACGCCTTATCTCCGAACTAAACGTGCTATGATAGATGACTGTTTGAGAAATTAATGCTTGGCATTAATTATTTTGCTGGTTACTATAATGTGTGTACGTTTGCTGCGGAGTCGTGATAGAATGGATAGCGTGATATAATTGTCGGGGAAGTACTGCGTAATGATATTAATTTTGTCGGTTTTGACGTTGTTGAAGTGAGATATATGTATCCTACATCAAATAAGTCTGTGGATCTGTTCCCGGAACGATATAACCTGGGCCTTTTTAAGGCAAGAGTGAATAGACATTATCTAGGCAAACATGCTCCATCATCGTCTGCATCATCACTTTCCATCAGGTGAGATGGCGGACAAATGGTTTGCCTATTAGAAAAAAAAAAAAAAAAAAAGTAAGATACTATAGTTGCAATTTTATCTAAATGACACGGTTATGGGCTTACAGTAAAACTCTCGTCCTGAATGTTTTTTTTTTCTGTCAAGTAATATTTTTAAAGTAGTTTTTTTTTACTGAAAATGGTTTTGCTGTTTTAATGTTTTAATGTTCCAGCTACCTTTCCTCCCAGGCTTGTTGTAGAAGTCATAAAAAGGGATTCGATGGTTATAGTGTATAGTAATTTAGGTGATGGGCTAAAAACCTGTCACTATTAATTATCGATACACATTTCAATCTAAAATTGGCCTCAATATTTGTCAGACGTGGCGAAAACCCATATTCCTAGGCGTTTCGCTCTGCCTACCCCATAAGGGATAAAGACGTGACTGTATGTATGTATCAAAACAAATTCTGAAATTCCGCAAGTTAATTTCCTTTCCTAGAATTCTCCTAGATCGTATAAATAACATCTCTCATCTCTCTAGTGCACTGCATTCCGTCGGGTAATACTAAGAACATCATAACCCTCGAATCATTTCAGCTTCTCCTTATGGTTCCGGCTCATGCAATCAGGTTAACTACTGGCAATGTGTGACGGAAAATAAAACCTAGTGCCGTCGTATATCTGCGTCTTCATGAGAATTGCCCTGCGGTTTGTTATATAAGATTTCGGAGATTCCATGAGCAGGAGTATTTTAGTCTATTTTGTACTCATAGTTGGGGAGTTCGGGAACTGCCGCCTACGATTACTTTATACCTACTAGATTACCATCCTGGTTTCACCCACGTTAGATGAGTTTCCTCGTTAGTTGCGTCCTCACTACGAGTATTGTTCGCGAGCAAAATGCGTGCGCATACATTATCTAAAGACGCACATATAAACCGATTGGTGAACTTTAATTTTTTTTATTGCGTTATTTACTAATGAGCAACTATTCCTTGATCAGAGTACTGTGTAAGTTGGTGTGAGCTGTGCGGCCCGGAATCGCGGCCTCACAGCAATTAGTCTGCGACGCAGCACCGTGACAAAGTGACATACTTACAACTTGGCGGAGCGCAAACCAATATGCCATTTTTTCCTTTTTTGACATAGGTATCCGCTGTAGGATTACTCCTTGTTCCACCTTAAAAACAGAGTAGAAGTTGGAGTGAGTTGTGCGGCTGGAATCGCGAGCTCACAGCAATAAGTCTGCGACGCGACACCGTGACGAAGCGCCTCTTAAAAGATACGCTACTTGACTCGCTAATGTATGGATTGTTTTGGCAAGAACATTTGTGGGTTCCCTTGGAGTGTCTAGGAAGTGGCTGGTTGGTGATTTTGTTTGAGTTGAAGATTGCTCTTCTAGCTAGCGTGTTGTTACTTAGTTTAGTAATAACGAACAATCGGCGTACATTGGTGCCATTTTTGTGAGATGGTTATTCGAAAATAAGGCACATTTTGAATTATATTTTATGATCAAACAATCAATTGTTAAATAATCAATTGTTAAATGTCAACATTTCTTTGATTTAATCAATTTTTTTATAAATTATTCGTAATATTCTGTTATTTTAAAAATCTTTACGGGGTATACAACAAATTTTAAACAACAAATTTTAGTCAAAATATCTGATAACTTATAATTAACTTTATTTTAATGTCATTTACTAGAAATTGCTGTGTAAGTAATTCACAATAGGTCACTTTTGAAGAGAAGCAACTTAAATTCAATGTTTTTTTTTATCTCCATCGCATATCACTTGGTTAAGTAAATAGCTAAAAATATTTCACTTACCGAACCCAAGTCATTCTGCAAATACTCTGAATAACGATTGCGCTGTTTACCTCTAAAAAAAGTCTCTTTGGCAGCATTATAGGACACAAAATGGTGCAACAAAATGCGCCCATAAACATTTGGCATTTCTAGAAAAGTGCAGCTCTAAATATAGACTGGGGCACAGTAGAATTAAAAGAGCAGTAGGACGTTTTCTAAACAAATTGCCTGTAAAGATAAACAGATGACAAAGTTCATATAAGTAGATTTTCTAATTGATAGCGGCATGAGCTTTAAATTTTCAATTTGGAGTACTTTATGCCGGTTAATTTAATAGTCGGGCTGCCAAAGACGTTTCCGCGCTTTGAGAGCACTCTGATAATGGTCGTTACAAAAACTATTGTCAGAAGACTTAACAAGAGATTTAAAATCTCTGGCAGGTCAGCGAATGATCTAATAACACAAGCAAGTAGAAGACAGTGTCCAATTGTTTACAATGCAGACTGAATTATTTATTTTGATTCTTTGATAAAGTAAGATAACTCCAAGCTTAGTATTAGTAGGACAGTTTTTGCTGTCATTCTAATCTGTGGTCATTACAATAATCATATCCGAGCTGAGGATTATTTTGATGATTTAGAAACCTATAGATTTAGCCCGTGTTCTTACCGACATGAAAAAAGAAGGAAAAGAACATGACACCATGGGGTCGGTCTTAGAACCACATGACAAAAAACTACTGTTCATTCTACTTGTACTGTACTAAGGATTGTAAAAGACAATTCATTGTTGTAGTAAATGGGCTGCGGTCCGTTCCGAGTATTTCGTTTCAAGTCACGATATCTGGTGCTTACCTACTTACCCGCCTTAGACAATGATAGTGTATGAACCTCGGGCTGGTTTAGTTGCTAACTGTCTGTGATGTGAAAGAATTACAGTAGTAGTTGATGTCTTTTTCGTTTGCTCATTGATTTTCACTGTTTTCCTGTCTAATTTACCACATTTACACTATTTTTTAATCGTAGGTTGATGATAACTATTTTTTAATTCTTTTAGTTTCCTTTCACCTTTGATAGTGTCAGCAAAACATCAACGACCTTCTGAAAGGACATTATTTGCCAATTCTTACAAAATTTGAGGAGTCTTTCCGTGGGGTGATTTTAGTAATAATTATGTATTTTTAGCAAGGAAAATTGTTAGTAACTCACTGGTAAGTCCTTGGATCCCTTAAAGTTTGCCATGATTTTGCTTGTTTTTAATTTTCATTATTACCGGAAGAGTACTTTTTTATCGCTTGTTGTCCAACATGGATAATTTAAACTGCCTCATAAAAAAACAATTTACAAAAAAGTAAACAAACCATAGTTCTAAACTAATTCCCTAACAACGTACCTTTTGCGCTGAAAACAATCTTTGAAAAGCAGCCTCGACTCATGAAAGCTAAACAAAATAGCATGCAACACGCAAACAGCCTGCAGTGAGGAAATCAATAGCAATTTCGCTGCCAAAAACTATTGCCTTTTAACACCCGCTATAAGGTAATGCTGCTAATGAATTTGCTTTTGGCCAAGAGAAGAGAATACAAAAATGTTACATTGCAGCAATGCTCTCACTCATCATTTCTAAAATGGTTTCATTGCCATTTCCAAACATCTAAGTATTTCATATTTTCTAAGAATTAAGATCGAAGATTTTTATGCATACATACATACATACTTACACAAATCACGCCTTTGTCCCTAGAATCTAGTGGGATTGTAGTAGATTTTACAGGCTTCAGTACTGAATACCTACAATCAGGTAGGCCGAATGCTTTGTTGTCGCAGTATAACATTTAAAAACACCCCTCTGCTGCTGTACCCGTAAGTTGGTCTCAGTATCTCATTCTCTATCATATTGTAGCTAACTGTGTGCTCACAGTACATTCTCATCACTTGGATCCCTGCCCGGGGATCGTGTCTGCCCGCGTTATGAGACCGCGCTGTCACTTAACTGCATTCTCACTATGAAGATACAGTTATTGCTGCTAGTGTATTTACAAAGTTCATTTATATTGTTTATCGACCGACTCATTCAATTTGCACCATCTCATTTCATTTAATTTCATTTATTAATTGGTACATAATTTATTAATTGGTATATAAATTATATAATTGGCATATCATTACGTTGGTATCACCCGATTACATTTTAAAATATCTGAACCGACTTAATTCTAGTCCTCTCCATACCATCTCCGGGGCACGAGACGCCAGTTCGGATTTCATCCTTACATAGTGGACGTACCAAATAATAATATTCGCACAAAGCGCTTCGCTTCAACATTTCTAATGCGAACGGCTAAGGAGTGGAAATCCCTGCCTTCGGATGTTTCCGGAATATTATAACCTGGGCCTTTTCAAGGCAAGAGTGAATAGGCATTATCTAGGCAAATACTCCATCATCGGCATCGTCACTTGATGGCGGGCAAATCGTTTGCCTATATATAATAAAAAAAACTTAATTAATGTTGCGTTTTTTGAATTAGATTAGATTAGATTAGAAAAATATCAGGGTCAGCTTTAAAAATTTGCGAAGAATAGACCTTTTAATTTCATTGGGTATAAATCTAGACCTAACGCACGAAATACTAAATAAGATTCAAGAGCAAACCCATTTCTAAAAAAAAAAAAAAAAATTTGCAAATTTTTTTTTTCCAACTATTATCTTTACATTACAACCCTCGGTGGAACCTAAAAGAAAATTAGATATTAAATAGGTTATTTCAAAGAAACTCATTTAGGGGTTGTTTATATTTCGATGTAATGTTGAAAGTAGAAAGCACTGAACCCATTTTCTGATAAACAAGAATAAGAGAGAAGGTGATATTCCCCTAATGGTTGTTAAACGAATGTCGTTACAAGTTTGTATCACCTCTGTCCTTTTGCTGTCTGAAAAAATAAGCTTCTAAACCAGCGTTTTGTGGTGAAGGGAATAGAAAATTTGTTTTTACTCTTGCTTTTTACAAGATGTCTCCGAGACAGAGTCAACAATTGCTAATGGAACCCAGCAAACTGCTTTGCACCAGAGGTCGGTCACACATTAACACGTTACGTCCTTGTGACGTCCAACGTTACCTCAACGTTGACCTCAACATTGACCGTTGACGACGACGTGACGGGCCACGTTGCGACGTTGTTGCCAAAATTACCGAGTTATTCTCGAAAACTTTTCCGCAACGTGCCCCGTTACGATGCCGTGACGTGAGTTTTTACGGAATATCGACGTCACGACGACGTAACGTTGACGTTGACGTTACGTTGTACGTCACATCGTCGTGACGTGTTAATGTGTGGCCGCCCAGACTCCGGTGGTGTAAAGGGCATATTAGAGCCTACCAGCGTAAATAAAAAAGATCTTAGAGTGGTAGGACTCATCTTTACATATTTATAAGATTGCATAATAGTGGAAAGCTGGGAAGTATACTCGTAGAAGACATTCCGCTCAGAGTTGAGTTGAAAGAGAGAATTGTTTAAGTTAAGGATACGATACCTATTTAATTTACGTAACCACAAACTAAGTGGAAATACGGCTCTACGTCTGGGACATTATCATCTGTATCGTCTACATTATTATCTGTAATAACCCTCAAAACTTGTCAGACGTGACGGAACGACTTTTGTTTAGGTCGTTTTTGCTCTGCCTACCCCTCTAGGGATAAAGGCGTGATTTGTGTATGTGTATAATGTACGTCTGGGACACTTATTCCTAATTTAATTTATTCGAAACCTTTGTTTAGCAGCCCGACACAGAGGTATTTTTCTTCTAGCCCGTATTTTTTCAGAGAACTCCAATAACGTAAAGTAAATGGTTCATGAATCATCTAAATTACCCGAATATTGCAATATTTTTTACGCAGTACACCGTGTGAAGCATGGATTTAAAACGTATGTTTGTTTATTTTATGGTTTTCGTGTTATTTTTTGTTTCCATTTTCTTTCTCATGATATTTTCATTACTGTTTTTCATTTTTAATAAAAAGGAAAGGACCCTTCTGTTGGATCTTGGTTACTGGACTTCTAAAACTTCTATGGGCCCCATCGTCAAGAACGAATACTTTTAACACAAACTAAAATATTTATGGGTACCATTTAGAAAAACCTAATACTATTAAATTTAAGTATAACCAATTTAAATATCCTACAAGATTTATAACCTCGAAAGAATAAGGCACTTACTTCTTGAGTGTCTATTCTAAAAACTGCGTTTTAGAGCGAAGGAGTTTCTTAATACATTTTTAAAGAGCAAGTGGTTCTACAAAAGATCTCCAGGGACCACTACTTCAATTAAAATGTCAGTCACACTATGAGCTGAGGCTCGTATTTATAAAGCGATCTCAATATTGAGAGCAATATTAAGTATGGATTTGACATAACGTTTTGTACTGAAATGACATTTCTGATACGAACTCAAACTCGCTGTCACTCTTGAGAGATGATTATTAATACGGGCCTGAGTGTACAAATCTTCAGGGTTATCTTCAAGATAAAATTAATTTTCCTAAATTAAAATAGTGCTTACAGTTTGAAGTTTTAACTACTTATACGGTTTTGGCATAATTTTTTAAACAACTGAAGTCGTTTGTAATGTTAATTAATTAATTAAATTCAATTTGTGACAAAAATAAGTGAAGTGAAGTACGAGTTCTTTCAGTTGAGTGTGTCTATGTCTATTTTCGAATCGGCACCAATGTCGGTAGAATTAAAATGTCAGTCACACATCGGCCGCCGGCGACGCGGACGGGGGCGGGGGGTAGATGTGTAAATCAGCTGCC
Organism: Scrobipalpa atriplicella; assembly: GCA_029255725.1. NCBI lineage: Eukaryota > Metazoa > Arthropoda > Insecta > Lepidoptera > Gelechiidae > Scrobipalpa > Scrobipalpa atriplicella. The sequence continues at coordinate 28,435 of JARACY010003399.1, forward strand.
AATCTTCGCAGGAAGCTGTCTTCAATCATTGCGGAATCCCGACAAGACATTCCATTTCCGAAAACGCGACTCTATGCGGCCAGGACTTGAGATGATGCCTGAGAGTCGTAGATGCGGTACTTAACAATAAAAAAATATATATTGATTAAATTTGGGAAAAGTTGTTCAGTTTCATGGGTATGTTGACATTCTAAAATGTGATCAGCAATTTTTTTACACCCTATTAAATAGTCTCTAGGTTTTTACATTCTATACCTATACAATAGTTTGTAAGGCAGTAACACGGCACTAAGTACATTAGATGCTCTCAGTTAGCTTCTGTATTTCCTTAGAGACCTATCATTTCGATGTGGTCTTTTTGTTCATAATATAGTCATTTTGATACTTTGGACATTTCGATATTTTGGTCATACTGAACCCGAAGGATTTTTTAACGAATAAGTTTTTAGGCATGTCAAAAAACCATGGATATTTATTTATAGGTTCATGTAACCCCATTAATACACACGAGAAGTAAAGCAAACGTTATTTATGTGATGAGATGCGTTTACCTGGATGATGTGTTGCTATTTTCACGCTCAGGTGCGAAACAAAACAATAACACGGACGTACTACCTACATTTCATAGACGCAACTCGTATTTTTAGTTCATTATAACTTAAGATATGGAGAGAAGTTATCAAGTTATTTTTAATAAGAAATTCAGGTGTGCATTTTTTGTTTATACCCAAAACATAAAAACTACAGTGGCAACTAAGCATACGGCCCCTCTGATGGTAAGCAGCGCTGTAGTCGATTATACTAATATCCCATTAGATTCTAGTGAAATCGCAGAGTGCATTGCACTGCACATCGTGAGACCTAAGGTGGAATTTCTCTTGTGCCTATAATTTAATATCTATGAACATAATTTTATGAACAACACAATATTTATGAACACAACAACAAATACATTATGTAGAACTTCTAGCTGCTTGTGTAATGCTTATTGCTATACTTCGTAATAGAAGAAGCAAAAAGAAGGACGTCACAACGACCATAAAATTAAATAGAAAGTTTAAGCGCGACAGGATATTAAAAGTATTAAAGAATCTTCCCAGGAAGAGTCGTTGAAAAGAAAAACTTGTTTCATTATACGAGACTTAGACGCGAGTTCGCGGGACATGAATAAAACTGTTATATACCAACGCAACGAGGAAAACCAGACAAGTACGAGACAGGGGTTTAGATGAAGAATTCTCACGCAAAACACAGCTGTTAAATAAAGTGTATTGCTACATACATACATAAAAACACGCAAGATTAACGGAGTCATGGTATCAGCAGATCGAGTCATTTTGTATAGACGTTTTTTATATTTAGCCTTGGAAAAGATTTTTGTTACAAAAATATGAATTTTTGATGACGTAGCCGTGACGTCACTACACTAGTCCCTCTCGAAGTCAACGCATAGCGTGGTCAGTTTCCGCAAGCTCGCGACCCCAATTATGCTCATTATTAATAGTGTGATGTAACGCAATTTTGGCAAAAGCGAAAGTGTTTTCATAGTCGTTGGTGAATATACGCTTCCTAACATTTGAGTATGCGGGATTTTGAGATCGTATAGTAAAAATGTTTGGCAAAGGTCTAGACATTTGAGGAATTTGAAATTCGGGGAGATACTTAGATATTTGAGGCCTCAAACACTCAGACATTCGGTGAATCAGATATCCTAGCTAGACCAATCCACTTCAGTTATAAATAAGGTCAACGTAGACATTTGAGGAATATTTGACATTAGGGGAGATAGATATACGAGGCCTCAGACACTCTTCTGTGAATCAGGTGTCCCAAACCAATTCACTTCAGTTATAAATACTTAATTGAAATAAAAGAACTATCGTGTCGCGTCGTAGTAGAGTGCTACGCTTGCTACGCCGTAGCAACTCTCATTCGCTACAACACATCACTGAGAGAGGCACAGGTTAGGAGCGGATGGAGACGTCTTACGAAGGCACTCACTTCTTATCCTTTTGTCGTGTGGGTTCGAACCGATAGACTCTGCTGTCAGAGTTTTTAAACCGCCTAATTGATATGCCGCCTTTTAGGCCTCCGACATGGTTTTGCGTAACAACCACTCCCTCAATACTACAATAGGACAGTAAAACTCTTAAGACACCACTGTAAATGAAGATGTCATTAAATTTACTGACCACAGTTACCTTAGCTGTAAACCTGCACAATTTTACACCATCGAGAGAATTTTAAATTCAGAATGTTTATGATGTTCTACCCGCTTTTATTTCTCGAGTAATGCTATGTAAATCCCGTCGGTCCATCTAACGATCGAGATATCTCGTCCGAGCTCATAAATTACAAATTTTATGCTCAATAAAAACTCTTCCCCTACTTTTATTCCTTCCTATTTTGAAAAGGTGTAAAACTTTTATGCATCGTAAATTTCAGACACCTATGCTTAGATTCCACTCTGGATGATTTTATTCGATATGTCCTTTTAATCCAAAGTAAAACTGGGATTTTATAAGACGTAAAAAGATTGCTTTTATTGTCGACACATTGTTGTATTTTTCATTGTTGTTGGATTATGCTTCAATAGATTTTATGGTCCAAAAAGTTTTTTCTATGATTTGTAGTTTCAATAGGTACATTTGTCTTGTATTTCCATTAAGTAAATTAAGGCTGGACTAAAGCTTTTCTGTATTAAGAAAAAAAAACTATTCGCTTACTTTATTTTTTTCTAAGCATCTGTTTACAAAATTATATTTAGGTACTATAGCAGAAGCAGAGTAAGTCAAAACATAATTTTATTTCAGTGTAGAGTTCATGGAACTAAAAGTGGTCAGGGTAATAAATGCATTGATTTTAAATAATATAACTTTCATATTCATACTAAAATTTGATGAAATTTGTAATTTTAACTAAAATATCGCTTATACTTATATTAATGTAAAGGCATTTAGTAAGCAAGTAAAGAAATTTGTAAGAAAAGCGAAAATTCTGCGAAAAATAAATTTTAGTTTAACCTCAATTCAGTATAAAAAGGATTACGCTACGCATAAGATGAAAATAATGTAAAGCTTGAATAATGTAGTGGAAAAATAACAATCGGATTATTGAAAATAACTTTTTCTGTAAATATTATGTCTCGACTATTTTGAACTATTGTATCGCCTGAGGTTTCATTCCCATACTAATTTTATTCATACTCAATTTTAGCAGAAACAATATAGAAACAGATATTATCTACCTACCAGAGAACTTTGATTAATTAAATTTCTTTTAATTAATTCTGTGCTGTCACAGTCTAGTTTTTAAGTCTGAGATATAACTTCGCTGGAAATTTGATCCAAGATATTGCATAAAATAAAAATAGGAAAAAAGACATTTAATAATATGCCCATTTGCGATTTAGCTAGTGCTCAGAATAGAAACAAATAAACAAACAAACATCTGTTTTCCAATGAAATAGCTTTTCAAGCTGTGAATCTTATGATCAAATATCTCTTACAAACAGATACACAAACCTTACAATACAATTTATAGCATTAAATAAATTGTTCAAACAGTAAAAGATTCGAGTCACATTAATTTCATTTTCTGATATATCCTCTTACTGAAAATAGTTTCGTGCCTCTCAATCTGATGAGAATGTTATTTCAATAACAGATACGTATCTCTGTTTACAAAAGATAAAATCATTTTGATTACGAACTGGTTTTTTAAAAAAACATTTTTTATTTCACGACTGCAAAAACCTACTATAATATCTATATTTGAGTTACCTATGTATAAGTTTTCTATGTTATGTTAGTTACCTATGTACAACTTTTAGGAGTGGAATAAAATTACATCGAGATTAATTAGTCCTTATAATAATAGATAGGTTAGATCATGTATCTATTCAACAGTACCTACATGGGTAAAATTTATCATAATAATCGACACATTACTCAATACCTTTGCCAAATCTTACTGAAAAACATTAAGTTAAGTGTTTTCGCAGGTATAATTGTATCCAAATTAATTAATTAAATTAAAAGTGTATATAAAGGAACTTTTCAAAATTAAAAAAAAAATACCCAAATTTCGACGATTGTTTAAAACCATTCAAAGGTTACATTTTTGTTCTTCACTAACTTTTGACTCCTGAAATTTATTTTCCGGCAGTTATTTTAACACTTCAGCAGCTACATTTTTACCTTTGTCCAATTGACCAGGAAATTGTAAAACTAGATTGTCTCGTGGCAATGGACCGCGTCAAACTGCTTCCGAATTCCATTTGGAGCCATGAAACACTTTGCTGACTTCGGAAACGAATACAAAGTGCTGATCTGTTTCGTTTTTTGTACAAAGTTTCGCATTCCACTTGTAATCGCCTGTCGAACTACCTACTGCGACGGCTAAATGGTGCGGAACTAGCGTTAAGTGCGCATAGAAGAATAGAAGCACTATTTTATCTAGGTTTTTCTAGTTCTAGTTCTCCCATGCTGGACTGGGATCGATAGAAAAACAGTGCCTGTGCCAGCTGCATCTCCTCCCATGCTGTAAAAACCAGCTAAGGGATTCGAGGGTTTAAGTGTATTGCAATTTATTGGCGATGGGCTGACAACCTGTCACTATAGCAATATACATTATCATCTGTAATAACCCACAAAACTTGTCAGACGTGGCGGAACTACTTTTGTTTGGGCCGTTTTGGGTCTGCCTACCCCTCTAGGGATAAAGGCGTGATTTGTGTATGTATGTATGTATGTTTTCTATTTCTCTACTGTGCTTCTTACGTGATGGTGGTATAGTGTTATAGGCTCGTATTTATAAAGCGATCTCAAGATTGAGAGCAATATTAAGTATGGATTTGACAGGTCTTTTTGTACTGAATTGACATTTCTGATACGAACTCAAACTCGCTGTCACTCTTGAGAGCTGATTATAAATACGGGCCATAGAGTCTGTAATGTTAAACTGCCATCTAGTAATATGGATGATGTTTTTTTTCTAAAACGGAAATACTTACAAATGTGTTCTTCAATCTAATTAGTATCATTTATCATAGAAAAAGCAAAGATTTTCTATGATGAAAAATAATTTGAGTATACAATATCT